>BQNB010002501.1:0-39488 GCA_026074375.1 Tanacetum coccineum
ACGTTCAAATTCAGTAAAATTTGTTACTTCTGGTAAAACTTGGTAGTCAACTGGTCAAACTCGGTAGTCAACTGGTCAAACTCGATAGTCAAAGTTTGTTACACTTGGTCAAAATTTGTTACATCTGGTTAAAATTTGTTTCATCTGGTCAAAATTTGTTACATCTGGTCAAAGTTTGTTACATATGGTCAAAGTTTGTTAGAACTGGTCAAACTCGGTAGTCAACTGGTCAAACTCGATAGTCAACTGGTCTAACTCGGTAGTCAAAGTTTGTTACACTTGGTCAAAATTTGTTACATCTGGTCAAAGTTTGTTTCATCTGGTCAAAATTTGTTACATCTGGTCAAAGTTTGTTACATCTGGTCAAAGTTTTTTAGAACTGGTCAAACTCGGTAGTCAACTAGTCAAACTCGATAGTCAACTGGTCAAATTCAGTAAAGTTTGTTACACTTGGTCAAAGTTTGTTTCATCTAGTCAAAATTTGTTTCATCTAGTCAAAGTTTGTTACATCTTGTCAAAGTTTGTTACATCTAGTCAAATTCGGAAGTCAAATTCGGTAGTCAAACTCGGTAGTAAAACTCGGAAGTCAAACTCGGTAGTCAAACTCGGTAGTCAAACTCGGAAGTCAAATTCAGTAAAAAAAAAAAGTTGATTAAAATGTGATCAAGAAAGATAAATGCTTAAGTGTGTGGAATATCAAAGTGATCTAAAAGACTCAAAGTGCAATCAACTCTTTCCTACATGTGCAAAATAATTATGATGATCAAAGAACATATAAGGTGGTAAGGTTATGTATTATCCCATGATCCAACCAGAACTGGAGGGATCTACCTAGGGACATTCCATAGATAGAATATAGGTCCTTAGGTATGATGGAGTAGAATGTGAATGTGAATAATGTTAACTAAGGCATGAGTTAACATCGGAACAATCACAACAAGACGCAAAAGAGTTCTTGTTTCATTGTCACGGAGATTAAATTCATAATCTATTGACATCTCACTCCGAGATTGTTGATATTGAAAAGGTGGAAGTCTACTCCAGCCTCCGATCACTAAAACCAAAAAGCACTTATTGAGTCTAGAGCCAAAAGAGATCAAATCATAAATCTCACATAGGACACAAAAGTACATTTGTATTAAACATCAAAGATACAAAAAGTACAAGAGTCTCTTATATGTCTATGTGATATTGCATGTCTTAGTGACATTACCGGAACATTCAAGAGTGATACTTACATTAAGTATTTCACAATAAATGAATGGAAATCCTACCAGTGCTAACATCAAAGCCATTCAAGTGAAGTGTTGGATTACCAAGGTTACTTATGATGTCACAATATTGATAAGGGGAGATTGTTGGAATTGAAGTTAGAAGTTGTCTCTCATGCTTATATTGTACCCCTCACATGACTTCACTATTGAATATTCAGGTGCAACAAGGTTATGATTATGTTTGATGGTCATCAAATACAATCAGGGGGAAGAGAAGTGTTCTAGTTGAATATTTCGATAGAGCGCAACAATTAAGGAGAAGAAATGTGAAGTATGTGCATACGAATGGTTGTTTATTTGGGGGGAAGCAATTGGGGGAAGAACATCAACAACATCTCTACCTTTTAGAAACAAGAACACCGTCGTAATTCATACCATCATTTCTCATACTCAAAGTTCAAAGACACACTTCCGCAACTCTGATAAATCAAAGAACTTCCTCAAATCGTCAGTTGATTAAGATAAAAGTTCTACACGAGGAAGATTGTAAGCTGTAAAGAAAGTATGAGTATGTTGGTTAGAAGCTTTAAAAGACAAATCAAGATGGATTCGCGGTAAAGAATGATGACATGAAAAGATCTCAAAGGCAAAGGAAAAAGAAAATGAAAAGATAAAGATCAAGATCACAAGAGCATGATTGGAACAAGACCACTATTACACAACAAGACTCAAGACAAACAAGCGTTAAAGTTCAAAGATCAAAGTCACAAGAGAGATGATCATCCTTTAGGTGGAGATTGTTGCGAATAAGGAAATGATGATCATTAATGCAATCAAAGAGAGATCTCAATGATCGTCCCTTAGGGGAAGATTGTTAGGATTGATAAAAGTGACGATCTTATTGAGATAAATGTCTTGTAATAAATAATGAAATATTATTGTGTAATAGGTTAGGTAGATGGTAAATAGTCAAAGACTATAAGTCAAAGGGGCTAAATTGTAAATGTCTAGAAGACAAGGGCTCCATGGTCATTCATTGTAAAAGGGTATAAATACCCCTCCACCACCTCATTTGTGAGGTGTGTCTTTGGGTGTCTCTAGGTGTTTCTTAATCTCATTCTATTTTTTTTTCTAATCCTCCTCCTCCCTCTTTCTCTCTCTAGACTATACACTATATTGCTTATTAATCCTGAATTCAAGACCTATCAAGCTTACTGGGCATTAAAACATGCTAATTTCGATCTTAAAACCGCGGGCGATCACCGAAAGCTGCAACTTAATGAACTTAATGAGCTTCGTGATCAAGCATACGAGAATTCTTTGATTTATAAGGAGAGGACGAAGAAGCTTCACGACTCAAAGATCAAAAACCGCATTTTCAATGTTGGTGATCAAGTCTTGCTTTTTAACTCTCGTCTAAAGATATTCTCGGGGAAGCTTAAAACCCGATGGTCCGGCCCTTTCACTATAACCGAAGTTTTTCCATATGGCACTGCCAAATTATCTCACTCCGACGGATCAAACTTCAAAGTGAATTGCCACCGACTTAAGCACTACTTCGGAGGGGACACACCACCCACGGTTGTCCCGGATCTCCAGACTTTCCCTAAGGACGAATGAATTCAGGGATCGAGTCAAGCTATGTGACTCGGTTACCAAAAACAAAGCGCTTCGTGGGAGGCACCCCATGCTTATCCATTTTCTATTTTCTTTCTATCTTCTAATGTGTTATGAGGAGGCTTGTACTCTTTCGATTCTTGTTGTGTTTGTTGTGATTGTTTGCAGGATGAACCCAAAATTTCTGAAGACTCTCATGTTCGGTGTTTTGTCTCGGTCCACTCGAGCTTCTTAGCCTTTGCTTGCAATTAGTTTGGGGAAATCCGATATCCTAAAGATTATTATGGATTAACATTTATCTTATAGCACACTTAATAAACGGCTTAAGATATTTGTGATACTTTCTTCATTTTTATAACACCCCGTGTTTTAGGGTCATTGACGTCGTCGATAAATTCACTAAGTATTTTTAGTATTATGCATTTGCTTTAAATCGTAAACGTTAAGTTAAATCGCGTATGCTAAAAATTATCGTTCAATGTAAACGAGCATCAAACAAATAAGTGTTTACATCAAGCAAGTGTTAAGTAATTATTTTGATGATAATTATTAACTTTGTTCATTTTATTTTCATTGGTTACGTAAATTTGTTACGTTTCACGATAAAGTACGTTTAGGCATACCCGGAACCACCAAAACTTTTCTACGCTTCAACAAATACCCACATTTATACCCAATACCCAAAACTTACAAAATAACATCACATATAAGTCCTTATGGCCGGATTTGTAGCAAAGGATACAAAGAAAATATCATAGAAACACATCTCCTTATTTTCATGGGATAACCTCTACTTTTAGGAACATTTAGATATTTTATCAAGACTTTCACAAGTAAAGACCAAGACTTTCCCTAGAAATCCTCATCATGTCTTTTATGCATCTAGTCTTGATCTCAACCAAGTCCTTGGAGTACATAAGCTAGCAACTAGGAAAAAATAACACACACATCTCATATCTTAAGGTGTAAACAACAAAATCTCTCCCATTTCTCTTCACATAACCCACGGCTCAATTCACCCTCAATACACAATCCATGTCTTGATTTTCTAAGACCATACAAGTGTTTATACATCCTACTTAAGGTATTCTAAGAAGTATTGAAGGTTGGGATAACCATTTGCAAGGTTTAAGGAAGATAATTCAAGATTAGGGTTTTGGAAGAGATTAGGGTTTTCAAGGGTTATTATCTTGGGTTTTCATCTAAACAAGGGTTTAGATCACTTTGTTCATCATCCTACCTCATTATTAAGGTTACCTAAAAAACCATAATCTCTTTATTCCTTATGATTATATGTGTATATGATGTTTATATAGCTAAATCACTATTAAGTAAACTTTATAAATGAGTATACAAATGAATTGCAAAAGGTCTGTTTAGATTCGACTTTCATACAGTGGGTTTGACACTTTATAAAAATAATACGTCTCATGACGATTCTAAAAAGGTAAGAAACTCGAAAAACGGATTAATAACGGAAAAGATACGATAAATATACGTTTTACGTTAATACCGGGTTTTATAAAATAAATTTTATAAAAAGTTACTGTTCATTAGTGACATTTATTTTTGAAAACATCATTAATATGATAAAACTTTTAAAAACGAAGACATGCTCGAAAGAATCGCTAAAAACGGAGCTATAACGAATAAGATACGACATTTACGGGTTTCACGCTAATTAAAACGTAAAAATAAGTGTATGAGCTGTTGTGAACAGTGAAAACACTATTCATCACTGAATATTGAAAAATTAAAAATGTAATATTTTGATCACTCGTCTTAGTACGAAAGCGTGGGCATAAGAAACGTCAAAATCGGGCTTAAAACGCAAAAGTTATGCTATAATTACTAAACGGTAATTATAAACGTTTTTATTTATTAAACACAATTTTACCAAAACAATTAGATAGTGATTGAGCTATATAGACCTATATGTGGTATTAGTTAAGCAAAGTGATATATTACTAGGGAGTTTCATAATGAGGCCTCTTCGGGGTGGCGTATAGACGAGTTATTGGATTTACGATTTAAAGTGTCCTAGCTCCTCATACGTTCACTACATGACCTCTTAATTATGATAGCCCGAACGATAGTATGATGAGCTATATAGGAATATATGATATTGATTAATCAAGGTACTTAGTACTTATATGACCTATAATTGTTTAGGTTGCATTCAGGTGATTTACGTGACGCATTTTTACTTGGGAAGTATATTATTGATTAACTCACTCGAGGTGAGTTTATAGCCCTACGTTTTACTGATTTTACTTATGTTTTTGGGGTGAGAATATGTTTGGTTACAAATTTAT
Source organism: Tanacetum coccineum (assembly GCA_026074375.1). Classification (NCBI taxonomy): domain Eukaryota; kingdom Viridiplantae; phylum Streptophyta; class Magnoliopsida; order Asterales; family Asteraceae; genus Tanacetum; species Tanacetum coccineum. The sequence continues at coordinate 5,147 of BQNB010002501.1, forward strand.
TAATACGGTTAATTCAAACTCATTATTTGGGTATTTTCAACTCGTTTACAAATTGGTTAAAGCACTCATTTATTTATCTCGGGACGAGATGACATTGCTTGTTTCACTATATTTTTTTGATACAAGGACCTTATCAAACTGTTACCCCGAATGATTACGGATTAGCTTAAGTGAATTGAACTGTGAATTACCTGGAGGGTAAGCGCGAGTGTTATGAAATAGATCTATTGGGGGTTGACTACTCCCGTTCGGGTGATTAGCTATCACTAGTTCGAGATCGAACTAACGAACGTTATAACATTGTCGGAGTAAAATATGATATACTGATGAATCTGAATCCTTACGGTGCCTTGAATAAAGTGGCATACTTATATGAGTCTACGTAGCGGTTCCATAACTTAGAGTAATCGTAATCATTGTTTTATACTCATATGAATATTTACGTTGCCTTGAATAAAGTGGCAAATCAAACTTGGAAACATTTTGGGATATTGTGCTCATTACAATATATATTTGAAACATTTTGGGATATTGTGCTCATTACAATATATACTTGGAAACAATTTGGGATTATATATATTTTAAGGAAACCTATATATGTAGGTTTATGCGTTGCAAGTCTTGTATGGGCGAAACTTGGAACACAGTAAACCTATATATATAGTTTTTGGGATTTACAGTTATTTGTACAAAAACCTATGAACTCACCAACTTTAATGTTGACACTTTTAAGCATGTTTTTCTCAGGTGAATTAGATGCTTGGCCTATATGATGTGCATTGGAGTCTAAACAATACAAGAATACTTTTCAAACGACACTTAGAGGTCGTTCTCTCATGACTTGTGCAATGGTATTATGAAGTAACGCTCCCGGAAACATATTCCGCTGCGACCTAATTTTGGGGGTGTTACAGATTGGTATCAAAGCCAAGGTCATAGAGAACTAGGTTGCGTATCTTACCTAGACTATGACCACTTTCAACGATCACATTTTCAAAAGATTTTTACGGGACATACATGATATACATGCAATATGATAACTATGTGAAGTTAGATGAACGTAAAAGGTTCGAGTATTGTCCATCGTCGAGTAAATTTATTAACTAGGTCGAGATGTGTAACAATTCATGACTGAATCTCAAGACAGTTCTTGTTTGATGAGTTGCGAGATTGAGCCATGACAGGTTGTTACACAAATCGAGGTGTTTGATAAATTCCCTCAAGGATGGTTAGGACTCGTGAGATAGGAGTAAATCCCTAGAGGCATTATGTGAAATAATTATAGTGATAAAACCACTATATGAATACTTGTCTGATAGGTGCAGACACACTAATTGCTTATTTGCACGCAATACGCACTTACATGATTAATATACGTGCTATATTATAGTACGTATATTACTACTGGTCTTATATAATATACTTATATAAATTTAATTTTGCTTGTTACAGCAGTCATGTCGCGTATAAGATTTTATGAAATCTGACGTGTATTATAATTTCTTATGATTTTGAAGGAAATGGCACCAAAAAGAGCCATAAGAACAACACCAGTTACAGAAAATCCTACCACCACCACTGTCACCAATGCCCAACTTCAGGCAGTGATTGACCAAGGTGTTACTGCTGCACTGGCAGCACGTGATGCAAACAGGAATGGCGATGACAGCCATACTTCAGGAACGGGTGCCAGAAGGACCGAACGCATTGCTCGAGAATGCACTTACCAAGACTTCATGAAGTGCCAACCTCTGTATTTCAAAGGCATTGAGGGAGTTGTCGAACTAACCCAATGGTTTGAAAGGATAGAGACTGTATTCCGCATAAGCAACTGCTCTATGGAAAATCAGATCAAGTTCTCCACTTGTATTCTTTTGGCAGGAGCTCTGACGTGGTGGAATTCCCACGTTAGAATTGTTGGTCATGATGTTGCGTATGCAATGACCTGGATAGAGCTGAGAAAGAAAATGACTGACAAGTACTGTCCGAGGAACGAGATAAAGAAGCTCGAGGCTGAGTTGTGGAATTTGAAAGTAAAAGGTACCGATGTGACAGGGTACAACCAACGTTTCCAGGAACTAGCACTACTGTGTGTTAGAATGTTTCCTGAGGAGTCTGACAAGGTTGAAAGGTATGTCGGTGGTTTGCCCGATATGATTCATGGAAGTGTTGTGGCGTCAAAACCAAAAACCATGCAAGAAGCTACTGAAATGGCAACAGAGTTGATGGATAAGAAAATTAGCACTTTTGCTGAACGTCAAGCTGAGAACAAGAGGAAACTTGACAACAACCACCAAGCTCAACAACAACTTCCCAAGAGGCAGAATGTGGTCCAAGCTTACGCCGCTGGGACTGGTGAAAGAAAAGAGTATGCTGGAACTCTACCACTATGCAACAAGTGCAAGTTTCACCACAATGGCCCATGCACTGTAAAATGCGCAAACTGCAAGAGGGTCGGTCATTTGACCCGAGACTGTTGGAGTTCTGCTGCTACTAATAATCAAAGAACCCTCACTTGTTATGAATGTGGGAACCAAGGGCACTACAAGAGTGATTGCCCAAAATTAAAGAACCGAAACCATGGAAACCAAGCTGAAGGTACTGGAACACATGGAATGGTGCTTGCCTTAGGAGGAGGAGAAACCGATCAAGACCCTAACAACATTGAAGACGAGATCGAAGCTTAAAAGAGAAAGTTGTCTCGCTTTGCCTAATAAATCCTAAGTTGGAACTATCTTAGACTTTACCTCCTTAGGAGTCCTCGTTGTATTTCTCTTAAATTTCCGTTGTACGAACAATTTCAAATTACCTATCAAATCAATGTGTTGTGAAAATTTCGTCAACCTTACTTTAACTTTCTACTTTGAAAGTCGAATTTATATTAAAGTTTTAATATAAATATAAAATTTATATATTTTTATTCATTCCACCTCATATATACACACACACAAATAAAAAAACACTCTCTCCCTCCCCATGAACTCCGGCCGCCGGAAACCACCCAACCGCCGACCGGCCACCACCACGCCGCCGCCGGAAAAGTTTTCCGGCGGATTTTTCCGGCGAACACCAAATGTGGTCCTCACGACCGGATCTACCCGATCCCCATACTCACTCTCCGCCACTCGCCACCACCACCACCCCACTGTCACCACCACCTCACTGCCGCCACCACCTTCATAACCCCACGACCACCACCCCTACACCTACAACAATATCACCTCATCATCACCATCATCACAACCGATACCATCCACCGCCCCCGCTGCCATCCCCACGCCATCTCCATCGTCACCCACCACTCACGTTACCCCTGCCACCATCAGATCCACCATAGGGTGCGTTTGTTTTATTATACCCCAGAGGGTGCGTGTGGCAGCCTCACACCACGAGGGTGTCTTCGTTTATGAGGATAGGCAGAAAAACAAAAAGAAAAGGGTGTTCGTTTGGTTGGTTCATAACAGAATAGGGTGCGTGGGTTTGTGGTTATTTCTGAAAAGGATGCGTCTGGTTGCGGGTTAGCAGTTAGGGGTGTTCGTTTGTTCGGGTCAGCGGAGTGTTCGGGCTGGGTCAAAATCCCAGCATAGGGTACATTTGGTTTTGCAGCGGAAAGGGGCGTTTGGCTGTTGGAACAGCCATAGGGCCGTTTGGTTCTCGAGTCCGCACCAAGGGTGCGCTCGGTTTGGTATTGCACCAAGATAGGGTGCGTTCGGTTTTAATAAAACAGCCCACAAGGGCGTTTGTTGGTGGGTTTAGCAGCCACGAGGGCTGTTTGGGGTCCAAGGGTGTGTTTGGTTTGATGTTAAGCACAAAGGGTGCGTTTGGTTTAACGGAGAAATGAATAAGGGTGCGTTTGGCTGTGAAAGTAAAATGAAGGGGCGTTTGGTTGGCTGCGTAGCAGCCGAAAGGGGTGTTTGTTTTGTGGCTAAACCCCGAAATGGGTCCGTTTGGTTTGGTATTAACAACAATAAGGGTTCGTTTGGTTGATATATACATTTGACTAATAAAAATAACATAAGGTTTTAATAAATATTAAAACCGGATAAATATTTATTGGTGGTTTTAAATGGTTAAATAAATATAATATTTATTAATTTGTTTAACTTAGATATAATAATATATATATACTATATTTAGAAAAACGCGGGCATTTGAAATATTGGAAAGCAAATGATTGCAACATATATTGATTAAGGGAAAACGTTAAGTTTTGCGAAAATGGAAAACATTATACAACCGAAATTGTCATGACGAAATATATTTTATAAAATATTATTTATATTTTATAATGATTATAAACTGTTACAAACATGGTTTGATTAATTCATAACGTTAAGACATGTGTCAACCTTTGTACAAAGCCTTTTCATTAATTAAATGGTTGTCAAACTAATTGGTTTAATTAATTATTCACACTTATTATATAATACCTGCAAGGTATATTATACTTTTCATTAATCTTTTGTTTGATTGTCTTTGTTATATAATTCACGGTAGGAATTATATAAGGGTTATTTTTCATAAGTAATATATAAAGAATATATATTACACACTTTGCGTATATTTTCAATTTATTTATTTAACCAACCACCAAACCATTACAACGTTAAATCTAAATCTTCATCAACGTGTAGCGTTGATGTAACCATTCATCGGGAAACCCAAATATATTATCCTAGGCTAGTGGATCTTAGCCGTTAAGATTAGTTGCAACTTCTTGATCGAGCCGCTTCGTCTTCCGTTCGTGTTGTGCATATTAGATGCCTATCTGTCGATCGTTCTTCATCATCAATGTGAGTTCATAACCTCGCTTTTCAATCTTTTGAATGTTTATAAACCCGCGAGGGGGAATACATGCTTGTCTACAAACTCTTTACTTACTGGGTCATCTTATAACAATGTGATTGTTTTTAAAGGATATTATGAGTTTCATAGCCTCACTTTTACTCGTTTTGGATAACGGTTATATATATTTTTGGGATGAAAATATGCATCGTTTTATAAATGGACACAAGTGGATCAATTTTATATTATGATTACGTGTTGCCTAAGTAGCGATAACCCAAGTTGAGCCCCTTTATCATGAACTGTCAATTGCATAGATGTAGTTGTGAATTACATTATGTGAGCGCGAATGTTATGAATAGATCTATTTGGGAAACGACCTCCCCGTTCGGGTGACTAGCTATCACCGGGAACGAACGTTATAGCATGTCGAATTTGGGGATGTTTCGGGTTAGACATCTAATCGGGGCAGAAATTGCAATATATATTATTGCAAGAAAGATCGTCGAGCTTCAGTGTCATGAGCTTAGGAAACGTAATCAGGGTTTCGTGATGTTTGCATTTGTTGTTTCATCACGGGAAGTTTATATGTTTGTGATAGTTGCGGTTTGCTTTATCACGGGGAAAATCTTGTGGTCCTATGTTATACGTTTTGGCGACTATTTGGAGATTTAAATGGTCTGGCATGTTTTGCAACTGTTGATTTTAAAAATCATACATATATTTTGAAAGGACATTTAAGGAATTAAATGGTCATATATACTTTGGAAACCTTTGGTTTATTATTCATATCTAAACTAACCTATGAACTCACCAACTTTATGTTGACGTTTTTAAGCATGTTTTTCTCAGGTGAATTAGATGCTTGGATTATTTGATGTGCATTGGAGTCTTTACATTCAAGTTTTTCATGGTGATGCAATTAAGAGACAACTATTATTTTGATTTCAGAAAAATCAACGAGATTATTTTACAAACGACACATTTAGAGGTCGTTCTCTTGTATCTTGTGCTATTGTATTATGAAGTAACGCCCCCGGACATATTTTCGCTGCGACACATTTTTGGGGGTGTTACACCAACTATTAAGTAACAATTCTTTGCAATATTTATATAAAATGGGTTAATTACATGGGATAAATGATGCTATAAAATAGACCTTATTTGATGTCATCAAATATCCCCCCACTTGAATCATACTTGTCCTCAAGTAGCCTTTAGATGTTTATAAAAATGTATCCCTAAGGATATTTTCCTTTAAGCATTTATTAGATCTATTACAAGTACACAACCAAACACCTCACGAAATAGGAAGATGAAAACACTCAAATCACTCAAATAATCTATGTGGTAACATGTAACTAATTCACTCAATTGCTCGGTCATGATGAGTATTCTATCATAAGCGTGGCAAGGATACACATCTCCACCGCTAAAGCTAAGGAGTAACAAGTTTATAAAGGTAAATATGGGTTTGTAAGATAAGGCTTAGGGTTGATCATTTTTCAATCTTTCACCAGAAGTACCACTCTAACAAGGCAGCTGAAGCACACATACATGGCCATAACGATGGAATAGACATGTGTGTTCGATCACATCCTCATTAGAATTTAACCAACGGTTAGGATGAAAAATGATATAGGGTAGGGACCTTCTAACTTTTACCAAAAGTCGTAAATCGACAAGGCAGCTAAGACATGCATACATGGCCGTAACGACAGAATAGACATGCATGCTCGTACAAATCCCCATTCGCGTAAAACCAACAACTAGTCATTAGGAAAGAGAAGTAAATTGTTGTCAAATAAAAATTACGAAACAAATAGATTAAGCCTAAAATACAAGTTGCTAGACACTTTTTCCCGACCGTTACCGTGATAAACACGCGACTATTTACAACGTCTTGATCATATATAAAAAAACAACAACCTAAGTTGTCATTCCCGCAACGGTCAACTTCCCAATCATCCTATACTTCACATACTTTACAAGGTAAGTGGCAATATCTTCCACTTTATAAAATACTCTACATCGTCGATTTTGTATCAACGAATAATCGATCCTTTGTGTAATTCCTTTGGTAGTTGTGAAACGATTATCTTCAAACTTTCCTTTTCTTTTTTGTTTTTTGATTTTTTTTTTGCTAACACTATACTACGAAACTCGAAGTAGTTTCACCATCTTCACGATCATAATAATTCCGGATAATTCCTTCGTTCTTCGGACGTACCATTAATTGCGATGGTAGTAAAAATACATGAGTTTTGACTATAATATACATTCCCATTTGCGATGTGCAAATTCTTCCAACCGTACCAAAATTGACACAAGACTCGGGAAATACAAACTTTACCCTTTAAGAAACTAGAAACTGTAAAATAAACTTAATCTTACAGGGTAGGCTAAGGTGTAAAGGTGTAACGAAATAAACAATTAGTGTATTTCCTAAAGGATTGGCTCTATGGGTTGTTCTAGGGGTATCTTACTCTTAAAGTGAGAGTAAACAAAGGGTTTATACGAGGGTTAACTAACCGGTGTAGTTAGTTAATAAGCAACATGTAAAGGCGATTTGGGTGTAATCCTAAAATTTACCAATTTAAACAAGTTACTGTATCTAAATCCATAGTACTCATCATTGCGGTCTCGAGTGATATACCAAGCCAAGTTCTAAAGTCTACTATATCATCGGCATACTCATATTTGTGGAATTTGGATAAACATTTGGAAACAGATAAGGTTAAATCCTTACAATATCTAATAAGGGTTATAGTGTGTGGGTTATGTATCAAGTAATTTCACAAAAGTATGCCTGAATTTGTTTTAAATTTGAACATAATTTAAGCATTTTAGTGTGAAAAATAGGACAAGTAAACATTTTAATTCCCATCCCCCACTTGAATTATACAACGTCCTCGTTGTATAGATAAAATATTAAATACGGGAATTGAAAATAATTAGAATGAGAAACTCCCCTGATATTTGCTCGTTAGATTCTCCATGTAGGTTTATTGAGCAAGAATTCATATTGAACAGCCGCCTTGAAGTTTCAAGACTCCAACACTTCAAGATCTCCAGATTTGTAAATTCGCCACCAATATTTGTCGATATTTCTTTCACGAGGTCCTATGTAAAAATAGGAAAAATGATGCATTCCTATCTTGGTACCTACGGTTAATTTAAACTAAACTAAACTAAATACGAGTCAGTCTGGTGAATACACCATATCATGTGCATGATACGCCGTATTGCCAGAACTAACAATAATGTTTTTAAAGTGCATAAAAAATAAAGACTGATAACGTCCAGACTATCAATATGCCGTATGGTATGGAGTGGATACGCCGTATTGATGTCTAGGAAGACAGACTCGATAAAATTAAATAACATTACGCCTTGCCTCTCGGGAAGCACTTTTGTTTACAGCGAAGTCTTTAAGTTAGACTTTTCTTCAACTTCTCTTCACTCCATCTCTAGTTACCATCCATCCTTCGTCCATCATGAGAAAGATTTCTTGGTATGCTCGGCATGCATCATCGCTTGTTCTCGCCAAATGGTAGTATTTATCTTCTTTAATTGTAACATACTCTTCTCCTTGTCCGAATGAATAGTTGATCATCTTGAATCTTCTCATATTGCACACCGGCAGTTTGTGAGCTTCACATAATTCTTGTCTTTCATCATGAGTTTCATTCTCATATTTCAATTCATCGTGATCGTGGTAGGTAATCTCATGGCTTTCCCATCTTCTCCAACCATCATTGCTTGATTCATCATCACTGATTAAGCCTTCCATCATAGTTTTATTTCTTAAAGCTTGTTCTTTCAGCTCGCAATCCATCAATGCTTCGTACCGTTCATAATCTTGGTCATGGAGCGAATCTCCAACTATGTAAGCTCCAGTTAAGTTTCCTCCATTACAGTATCCATCATTCTTCTAACTACATGTTGGCCATTCCGAACATCCAGTTTTATAATTAAAGGGCTTACAATAATGCTTAACAGGTGTGGGTTTAGTCCAAATTCCAGCGTCAGTCCATGGTTACTCATCAACCCATGGTATATCTTTGTTCCATTCATAGATCCAATCATCCTTATATTCTTCATAAGTATTGAATCCCTTAATGTCCTTAGTAAGTAAGTCTGGATCGATTTGTAAAAGATAGTCAAATTCATTGAAGGTCTTGCGCATAGGTGTTTCAAAATCAAATGTATTAGTGTCAATCCCAAAGACTTCAGCAACTTCATCTTCATTATCAGAAAACTCTTCATCCGTTAGCTCAACTTCATCATCTCCTCTAATCCAGTAAATCCATAATTCTTTCTTTATATAATGATCCATCGTCTTGTAGTTAAATTTTTTTGACCCTAACCATTCAGTAAATGCAACATCAGATGGATCATATCCCATATCATCATCAGCTTCATGTGACACTCGTTGCTCTGAATCATCATCCTTGTTTGAGTCACATAGGATGTTAGCAACTTTAACTTCATATGTGAATAAATCATTATCCATTCCGCTCATCCGGTTGAATTCATTGTTGAAACTTCAAGTGATGTACCGCAAGTGTAACACCCCCAAATTGGGTCTCAGCGGAATATGGGTTTGAGGGTGGTACTTCATAGATCAATAGCACAAGATATATATAGAACGACCATTTAAAAGTCATTTAAAACTAATACATTAGATTTAGCAAATTGTTGTTACAAAAAGACCGAAGCTTTACTTGTTCATTGTTTAGATTACAAAGATTTTAGTTCATAACAAATGTTTCCCCAAAATGTAATACAACCAAATCTTTAAGCACGCGACATCTAAAATATAACCACCAATGTATCCCCTTGCACCTCGTGCCTTATTGGCCTCCTGAAAAACATTACATTAAAATGTCAACAATAATATTGGTGAATTCATAGGTTTGTAAAATGTATAAGTGTAGGACCGCAAGATTTCCCCCGTGATAATACATCAAATGCAAACATCACAAAAATGCTATTACGTTTCCCTAAGCTCATGATACTGAAGCTCGACATATATGGATTGCAATATAAAATTTGCCTACATTGCCCTTGATGATGTTCAACCCGGAACATCCCAAATCCGACATGGTATACGTTCATTCCTAGTGATAGCTAATCACCCGAACGGGGGCGTCACCCCCAAATAGATCTATTTATAACATTCGCGCTTACAATCCAGTAATTAACCAACTCATGATAATGGGCTCATTGGGTATTGTTACCTAGGCAAACACGTAATCATAATATAAAAATGTTCACTTGCGTCCAATTGTAAAAACATGCATATGTTTCTCACCCCAAAACTTGTAAATCATTGTAATTGTAAAACATGGGGCTATGAACTCACCTCGAGTGAATGAATCGATAATGTAAATCACAAACAGAAAATGCGCCACTAAACCGCCCGAATGCAACCTAATTAATTACAGGTCATATGAGTACTAAACACCTTGAATAACTAATACCATATATAATTATATATAGCTACATCACCATCTAATCGTATTTGTGAAATAATGATTAAATCGCATTTGATAAATAAATACCATGTATTTGAACTCGTATAATCGCATAACTAGTTCAATCGTCTTTGTAAAATAATATTTATAAAGTTTAAAACAAGTATAAATATTATTTAAGTGATTCCAAAATGTTTCGCAAAAACTTTTATTAAAAACGAACCAACACTATTCATGTCAAGAAATAGTGCACAAGTTATAAAATAGTGCGTAACTTTCTCGTTTTAAGCCCGTTTAGGATGTTTCTCACGTTCACGCTTTCGTATTAAGTCGATGTATCAAAATATTATATTTTCATATTTTGGATCCCCTGGTGAACAGTGGTTTTTACTGTTCATGACAGTTATAAACTTATTTTTATAACTTTAATTAACGTAAAACCCGTAAATGTCGTATCTTATTCGTTTTAGATCCGATTTTAGTGATTCTTTCGAGCACGTCTTCGTAATTAAAAGTTTTATGAAATAAATGATGTTTTCAAAATGTTCATGTCTGATATGAACAGTAACTTTTATAAAATTAGTTTTTTAAAAGTATTTATTGTCGTAATCGTAAAAAATACATAACTCCTTCGTTATTAATCCAAAAATTATGATCCTTATTGTTTGAAATCCTAAAATCATATACTAACTGATAAAAACATGTATACATTTTCATTAGATGTGAATAGTAATTTGTTTTTATAAAATTTATTTTATAAACGCGTTTAATTAACGTATACTTAAAATTAGCGTATCTCCTTCGTTATAAATCGGTTTTTCGAGTTCTCTACATGCCCACGATCCTTGTGACATGTAGTATTTTATAAAAATATAAAATGTATGTGTTAAAATTTGAATTCAAACAGCCCCTTTTTGATATTTTCTCAAAATGTGTTTAAAAATTATTTTTATAACTTTTTAGTTTTACCACTTTGTTATAAGTCCATTACAACCATATGTACCATGTATCTTACATGCTTAGGGTCTTTAGTCCTTTATTTGTCCAAAGTTTATCCAAGAATCACAAGATCTATGAGTTTACATACCTATTTGTCCATAACTTTATATATGTTTACTTTTTAAGTAACTTGTTTATATATAATTTTTATATATAAACCACTCATGTACAATACTTATACATCTATTATAACATGATATTAAGATCCATATATCATTTGTAAAAGTTTATCAAACCATAAACAAGTGTAAAAGTCCATTTTTACAAGTAAATAAGTTCCTAGATGGTGATTAACTACATAGCCATTATATACACATAAAATCATGAATGTAATGAGATTAAGGTTTTTAGGTAACCTTAATATGAAGTATGATGATGAACAATATGATCTAAACCCTTGTTTAGATGACAGACCTAAGCTTTCAACACTTAAAAACCCTAATTTCAAGTAAACCCTAATCTTGAACCTTTCTTGTTTAACACTTGTAAACCTTAAACCAAACCTTCAAACCTTCTTGGGTTATCTTAGATATGATGTAGGAACACTTAGGAATGTGGTAAATAAAAATTGTATGGATGGTTTGTGGTGGTGTATGTTAGTCGTGGCATATATAGAGAGGAAATGAGAGTGTTTATTTTGTTTTCACCAAGGAAATGTGTTATGTATGTGTTCTATCTTCTAGTTAGGCATTATATACCATAGGACTAGTCAAGGAAACACTTAGAGGAATTCTAGGAAGTCTTGGTCAAGAATACATGAAAGTCTTGAGAAAAATATCTAAATGTTCCTAAAACTAGAGAACATCCTATGAAAATAAGGAAATGTGTTTTTAAACTAGATATTTTTGTATTCATCTCTATATATCCGGCCATATATGTGTACATGTGATGATATTTTATAAATTTTGGGTATTGGATACAATTGTGGGTATTTGTTGAAGCCTAGAAAATATTTGGTGGTTCCGGGTATGCCTAAACGTATTTTATCGCAAAACGTAAACACTTTACGCAACCAATAAAAATAAAATGAACAAAGTTAATAATTATCCTCAAAATAATTACTTAACACTTTATTGATGTAAACATTTAATTATTTGATGCCCGTTTACATTGAACGACAATTTTTAGCTTACGCGATTTAACTTAACGATTACGATTTAAAAGCAAACGCGTATAATACTAAAAATAAATAGTGAATTTATTGATGTCATAAATGACCCTAAAACATGGGGTGTTATAGTCTTCCCCCATTAAATGAGCCTTGTCCTCAAGGCTTAAGACGCGGCACTTGACGACGGTGCAGTCTTTGCAAAGAGATGTGGATATTTCTTTCGGAATTGGTCTTCACATTCCCAAGTGAACTCAGGACCTCTCCTGGAGTTCCATCGAACCTTGATTATTTGAATGTGGCTTTGATTCAACCGTTTAACTTCACGATCCATGATTTCTACCGGCTCTTAGACGAATTGAAGCTTGTCATCAAAATGAAGTCCATCCAACGGAACGGCTAAAGGTTCTTCGACATAGCACTTTTTCAAGTTGGATACATGAAACATATTATAAACCCTGCTCCACTCTTGCGGAAGCTCAATCTTGTAAGCAACGGATCTAACCTGTTCCAACACCTTGAAAGGTCCAACATATCTGGGGTTTAACTTCCCCCGTTTGCCAAAATGTATGACCCCTTTCCAAGGCGAAACTTTAAGCATAACCTTATCTCTAACTTGAAATTCCATCATCTTACGCTTTAAATTGGAGTAACTCTTTTGTCTATCACGGGCGACTTGCATCCTTTGCTTGATCGGACCAGTGAGTTGCACTTCTCCAACCTTGGCCCAACAAACAGGTGAACGACACTTTCGACCGTAAAGTGCTTCAAATGGTGCAGCCTTGATGCTAGCGTGATAGCTATTGTTATACGAGAATTCTACCAATGGCAAATGGTTAACCCGATCCTTTCCAAAGTCGATCGCACAAGCATGCAACATATCCTTGAGAGTTTGAATAGTCCTCTCGCTTTGTCCGTTAGTCTCTGGATGGTATATCGTACTCATAGCCACGCTAATACCCAAAGCCTTCTGAAGTGACCTCCAAAAATTTGATGCGAACCTACACGATCACAAATGATCGAGACTGGGATTACATACCTCACGACTACTTCTTTCAGGTACATTCTTGCCAGTTTCTCCATGGGATCAGTTTCCCTCATTCGCACAAAGATTGCTGATTTGGTAAGTCGGTCAACAATCACCCAAATAATGTCATAACCTTATGATGACTTAGGAAGCTTTGTGACAAAATCCATAGTGATATTGTCCCACTTCCATTGAGGTATTTTGGGTTGTTCCAACAATCTTGATGGCCTTTGAAGTTCAGCCTTGACATTAGCATAGATCAGACATTTGCTAACATAGGTGGTGATGTTTGCCTTTATATTGGGCCACCAATATAGCTTCTTTATGTCTTGATACATCTTGTCAGAACCCGGATGGATAAAGTATTTTGATTTGTGGGACTCATGCATGATCACTGTCCTTAAATCTCCATAACATGGCAACCAACTCCTGCCATTGAAGCATAGAGTTCCATCCGCGTGTGGTTCCAACTTTTCCGTTCTAAGTTTTTCCGGATCTTTAGAATTTTCAACCAACATGCCTCCAACATCTTCGTTCTTGATGTTCTCTAGTTTCCGTGCTTCAGTCTGAGCATTCAAGATTTGTTTAGGAAGATCCAAGCCAATAGTCATAACTAAGGATCGAACTCTTAATGGTTTAATTTGTTCCTTCCTGCTTAAAGCGTCAGCGACAACATTTTCCTTTCCCGGGTGATAACAAATCTCACAATCGTAATCACTGAGCAACTCTAACCAACGACGTTGCCTCATGTTCAGCTCTTTTTGATTAAGAATGTATTGCAAACTCTTATGATCAGTGAACACCGTACACTTGGTTCCATATAGATAGTGCCTCCAAATCTTGAGAGCGAACACTACTACTCCAAGTTCCAAATCATAAGTCGTATAGCTCTTCTTATGAATTTTCAGTTGGCGTGATGCATAAGCAATCACCTTCTCTCGTTGAATCAATACAATGCCAAAACCTTTAATCGAAGCATCGCAGTATACGATGAAATCTTTGCTTCCTTCAGGTAAAGCCATAATTGGTGCACTACACAATTTCTACTTCAGCAGTTGAAGCGCTGCTTCTTGTTTGTCACCCCAAACCAACTTGACCTTCTTTTGAGTAAGCTTGGTCATTGGTTTGGTGATCTTCGAAAATCCTTCAATGAATCTTCGGTAATATCTAGCAAGACCTAAAAATTGACGAATTTTCGTTGGTGTCTTAGGAGATGCCCAATCTTTAATGGACTGGATCTTGGCGGGATCTACGTGAATGACTTTACTATCAATCACGTGACTAAGAAATTGTACCTTGGGAATCTAAAATTCACATTTAGAAAACTTAGCATACAACTCCTCTTTCTTAAGCAATTCTAGAATTGCCTTAAGATGTTCTTCATGTTCCTTGTTCTTTGAGTAGATGAGGATATCGTAATAAATATGATCACAATTTATCCAAATATGGCTTGCACACATGGTTCATGAGATCCATGAATATCGTTGATGCGTTCGTCAAACCAAATGGCATAACTTGGAACTCGTAATGACCATATCGAGTCTTGAATGCCGTTTTCGGAATATCTTCTTCCCGTACTCAAAGCTGGTGATAATCTAATCGCAAGTCTATCTTAGAATAAACACTAGATCGTTATAGTTGATCAAATAAATGTCGATCCTTAGGAGTGGATAACGATTCTTCACTGTCAGCTTGTTTAATTCCTAATAGTCGATGCACATTCGAAATGATATGTCCTTCTTCTTGACGAATAAGACCGAAGCTCCCCAGGATGAGGAACTAGGGCTTATAAAGCCCTTGTCGGATAACTCTTACAGTTGCTTCGACAACTCTTTCATTTCGGCAGGCTCCAATCGATAAGGTGCCCGTGCTACGGGTGCAGCACCAGGTACCAAATCAATTTGAAATTCCACTTTTCGAGTCGAAGGAAGACCCGACAAGTCCTTAGGAAATACTTTAGGAAAATCCTGAATGATTGGTACGTCCTCAAGTCGCTTCTTTTTCAACTTGTCTCCAGTATCCTTTTAGTAACATGAGCCAAAAAGACCTAACATCCTTTTAGCATGAACTTCTGCGTCTTAGTGCACGAGATGATGTTCAATCGTGTGTCATTTCCCCGGTTGCTCCCGTCACCATGTACGATTAAAGTTTTACTTCCCCAGGGAATGCGAACAATCTTCTTCGCATAAACAATGACAGCATGGTACTTCACCAACCAATCCATACCGACTATAGCGTTAAAATTACCAAGTTCTACAGGCATTACATAGAAGTTGAAAATGGTGTATTGGTATATTCCTTAATGAAGAGTGAACTTGTTATTGGATCGTCCCAAGGTGACTAGGGATGCGTCTTGACTTTTAGACATAGGATTTTGTATACAATGATGTCGACTTTATATAATAAGGTGGTATAAGAGTTTACTTAGTCATTATGATTATTAGTTTGGTTCCTCGATAGATACGTTTTATAGATACACACATAAAACTTGATATAACTAGAAAATTGTTTCTTGACAAGAAGTTTTAAGGTGACTACTCTCAGCATGGCATGGTACTTCCTGAATTATACATATGTGATCAGGTTATGTATATTTTAGGGCTAACGATGCGATGCTCCTTTTGTCAAAATAGAGTTATAGTTTCATAATAGTGGTGGGAGTGGCTTATATAAATAAGTAGAGAATTAAAATACAATGAAATTTTCACAACACATTGATTTGATAGGTAATTTGAAATCATTCGTACAACAGAAATTTAAGAGAAATACAACGAGAACTCCTAAGGAGATAAAGTCTAAGATAGTTCCAACTTAGGGTTTACTAGGCAAAGCGAGACAACTTTCTCTTTTAAGCTTCGATCTCATCTTCAATGTTGTTAGGGTCTTGATCAGTTTTTCATCCTCTTAAGGCATGCACCACTCCACGTGCTCTAGTACCTCCAATTTGGTTTTCATGGTTTTGGTTCTTTCGCTCTGGGCAATCTCTCTTGTAGTGCCCTTGATTCCCATATTCATAGCAAATTGCCTTCTGACTTGCCCCAGTACCTCTTTGGTTGTTAGTAGTATTGGCATTTGTAGAGCTCCTACAATCACGGGCTAGATGGCCAACTCTGTTGCACTCATGGCATTTGGGAGCACATGGACCATCATGGTGATAGTTGCATTTAGAACACAACGGCTTAGATCCACCATAATGTTTCTTCTCCCTGTGCCCTAAAGTGTAAGCCTTGCCAGTATTTTGCCTCTTGTTCGGCTGTTGTTGGTTCTGACTGTTCTTTGGAGTCTTGTTCTCTACCTGGCATTCAACAAGAGTGTTGATCTTTTTGTCCATTAGTTCGGTTGCAAATTCAATTGCATCTTGCATTGTCTTAGGCTTAGATGCCATCACTTTTCCATGAATCATGTCCACACGGTTCTGAAACTTCACTATTGGACACTCACTCTTGTAGTGTCTCAGGCTTCCACACTCATAACATGTGCGAGTTCGTTGATTCCTAGCAGCAGCAGGTGTCTTACAATTTTGGGTTATGTGGCCAACCTTCTTGCAATTTCCGCACTTTATAGTGCATGGTCCATTATGGTGAAATTTGCACTGGTTGCACAGAGGTAGAGATCCAGCATATGCCTTCTTGTTAATTGGCCAAGTAGTGTGTGCTCTAAGCACCTTATGTAAGCACATCACCATCTAATCGTATATAATTCTATATAGCTACATCACCATCTAATCGTATTTGTGAAATAATGATTAAATCACATTTAATAAATAAATACCATGTATTTGAACTCGTATAATCGCATAACTAGTTCAATCGTCTTTGTAAAATAATATTTATAAAGTTTAAAACAAGTATAAATATTATTTAAGTGGTTCCAAAATGTTTCACAAAAACTTTTATTAAAAACGAACCAACACTATTCATGTCAGGAAATAGTGCACAAGTTATAAAATAGTGCGTAACTTTCTCGTTTTAAGCCCGTTTGGGATGTTTCTCACGTCCACCCTTTCGTATTAAGTCGATGTATCAAAATATTACATTTTCATATTTTGGATCCCCTGGTGAACAGTGGTTTTTACTGTTCATGACAGTTATAAACTTATATTTATAACTTTAATTAACGTAAAATCCGTAAATGTCGTATCTTATTCGTTTTAGATCCGATTTTAATGATTATTTTGAGCACGTCTTCGTAATTAAAAGTTTTATCAAATAAATGATGTTTTCAAAATGTTCATGTCTGATATGAACAGTAACTTTTATAAAATTAGTTTTATAAAAGTATTTATTATTGTAATCGTGAAAAATACATAACTCCTTCGTTATTAATCCAAAAATTACGATCCTTATTGTTTTGAAATCCTAAAATCATATACTAACTGATAAGAACATGTATACATTTTCATTAGATGAGAATAGTAATTTGTTTTTATAAAATTTATTTTATAAACGCATTTAATAACGTATACTTAAAATCAGCGTATCTCCTTCGTTATAAATCGGTTTTTCGAATTCTCTACATGCCCACGATCCTTGTGACATGTAGTATTTTATAAAAATATAAAATGTATGTGTTAAAATTCGAATTCAAACTGCCCCTTTTTGATATTTTCTCAAAATGTGTTTAAAAGTTGTTTTTATAACTTTTTAGTTTTACCACTTTGTTACAAGTCCATTACAACCATATGTACCATGTATCTTACATGATTTGGGTCCTTAGTCCTTTATTTGTCCAAAGTTTGTCCAAGAATCACAAGATCCATGAGTTTACATACCTATTTGTCCATAACTTTATATATGTATACTTTTTAAGTAACTTGTTTATATATAAACCACTCATGTACAATACTTATACATCCATTATAACATGATATTAAGATCCATATATCATATTTAAAAGTTTACCAAACTATAAACAAGTGTAAAAGTCCATTTTTACAAGTAAATAAGTTCCTAGATGGTGATTAACTACATAGCCATTATATACACATAAAATCATGAATATAAAGAGATTAATGTTTTTAGGTAACCTTAATATGAACTATTATGATGAACAATATGATCTAAACCCTTGTTTAGACGAAAAACCCAAGCTTTCAACACTTAAAAGCCCTAATTTCAAGTAAACCCTAATCTTGAACCTTTCTTGTTTAACACTTGTAAACCTTAAACCAAACCTTCAAACCTTCTTGGTTTATCTTAGATATGATGTAGGAACACTTAGGAATGTGGTAAATAAAATTTGTATGGTTTGTTTATGGTGTTTGAGGTGAACCGTGGGTGAGGAGAGACCAAGAGAGAAATATGTGTGAAATTTTACTAAGGAAATGAGTATGTGTTTGTTACTTCCATTAGCTAAGGCATTATGTACTCATAGGACTAGTCAAAGACATAAAGAAGGTCTTAAGGAAGTCTTTGGTCCATTTCACTATTAGGAATAGTAAGGAAAATAAGTCTTGGTTCCTAAATCATGAGAACATCCCATGAAAATAAGGAAAGATGTTTGCTAGATATTATTTTTGGTTCTCATCTCTATAAATCCGGCCATATATGTGTACATGTGATGATATTTTATAAATTTTGAGTATTGGGTACAATTGTGGGTATTTGTTGAAGCGTAGAAAAGTTTTGGTGGTTCCGGGAATGCCTAAACGTATTTTATCGTGAAACGTAACCAATTTACGTAACCAATAAAAATAAAATGAACAAAGTTAATAATTATCCTCAAAATAATTACTTAACACTTGCTTGATGTAAACATTTAATTGTTTGATGCCCGTTTACATTGAACGATAATTTTAAGCTTACGTGATTTAACTTAACGATTACGATTTAAAAGCAAACGCGTACAATACTAAAAATAAATAGTGAATTTATTGACGTTGCACAATGACCCTAAAACTAGGGGTGTTATAGTCTCCCCCCGTTAAGTGAGCCTTGTCCTCAAGGCTTAAGACGCGGCACTTGACGACGGTGCGGTCCTTGTGAAGAAGTGTGGATACTTCTTCCGAAATTGGTCTTCACGTTCCCAAGTAAACTCATGACCTCTCCTAGAGTTCCATCGAACCTTGACAATTGGAACATGGCTTTGCCTCAACTGTTTGACTTCTCTATCCATGATCTTTACAGGTTCCTCGACAAACGGAAGCTTGTCATCAAAGTGAAGTCCATCCAATGGAACGGCTAATGGTTCGTCGGCATAGCACTTCTTCAAGTTGGATACATGAAACGTATTATGAACCCTACGCAGCTCTTGCGGAAGCTCAAGCTTGTAAGCAATGGCTCCAACCTTTTCCAACACCTTGAAAGGTCTAACATATCTAGGGTTTAACTTCCCCCGTTTTCTAAAACGTACTACTCCTTTCCAAGGTAAAACTTTAAGCATAACTTTATCCCCAACTTGAACTCCATTGGCTTACTCTTTAGATCGGCGTAACTCTTTTGTCTATCATGTGCGGCTTGTATTCTTTGCTTGATATGGATGATCTTCTCGGTCGTCTCTTGAACTATTTCTGGACCAGTGAGTTGAACTTCTCCAACCTCGACCCAACACATAGGTGAATGACACTTTTGACCATAAAGTGCTTCAAATGGTGCAGCCTTAATGCTAGCGTGATAGCTATTGTTATATGAGAACTCGACTAATGGAAAATGGTTAACCTAACCCTTTCCAAAGTCGATCACACCAGCACGTAGCATATCCTCGAGAGTTTGAATAGTCCTCTCGCTTTGTCCGTCAGTTTGTGAATGGTACGCAGTACTCATATCCAGACTAGTACCCAAAGCCTTCTGAAGTGACCTCTATAAATTTTATGGGAACCTAGGGTCGCAATTCACAAATTATTGAGACAGGTATCCACGCTTCGTGACTACCTCCTTTAGGTACATTCTTGCTAGTTTCTCCATGGGATTAGTTTCCCTCATTGGTACAAAGATGGCAGACTTAGTAAGTCGGTCAACACTTATCCAAATGGTGTCACAACCTTGTGACGACTTAGGAAACTTTGTGACAAAATACATAGTGATATTGTCCCACTTCTTCTGAGGTATCTTGGGTTGCACCAACAAATCCGATGGTCGTTGGTGTTCAACCTTGACCTTAGCATATGTCAAACATTTGCTAGCATAGGTGGCGATGTTGGCCTTTACATTGGGCCACTAATATAGCTTCTTCATGTCCTGATGCATCTTGTC
This sequence comes from Tanacetum coccineum, assembly GCA_026074375.1. NCBI lineage: Eukaryota > Viridiplantae > Streptophyta > Magnoliopsida > Asterales > Asteraceae > Tanacetum > Tanacetum coccineum. Next base: position 25,736 of record BQNB010002501.1, read on the forward strand.
AAAACCCAGATAGATAGAGTATTTTGACTTGTGGACTCGTGTATAATCACAGTCCTCAAATTACCATATCATGGCAACTAACTCCTGCTATTTAAGCATAGAGTTCCATCCATATGGGGTTCCAACTTCTCATTTGGTATATCCTTCTTGATCATACCTCTTACATTTTCGTTCTTGAAGTTCTCTGGTTTTCGTGCTTCTGTCTAAGCATTCAGGATTTATTTAGGAAGATACAAGACAATAGTCATAACTAAGGCTCGAACTCTTAATGGTTTAATTTGCTCCTTCCTGGTCAAAGCAACAGCAACAACATTTGCTTTCCCTCGGGTGATAACGAATCTCACAGCCGTAATCACTAAGCAACTCTAACCAACAACGCTGCCTCATATTCAACTCCGTTTGATTAAGAATGTGTTGTAGACTCTTGTGATCCGTGAACACCATACACTTGGTTCCGTACAAATAGTGTCTCCAAACCCCCCCCCCCACCCCCCTTTCCCCCCCCCCCCCCCACCCCCCCCCCCCCCCACCCCCCCCCCCCCCCCCCCCCCCCCCCCCCACACCCCCCCCCCCCCCCCCACCCCCCCCCTCCCCCCCCCCCCCCCCCTCTCCCCCCCCCCCCCCCCCCCCCACCCCCACCCCCCCCCCCCACCCCCCCCCCCCCCCCCCCCCCCCCCCCCCCCCCCCCCCCCCCCCCCACACCCCCCCCCTCCCCCTCCCCCCTCCCCCCCCCCACAACCCCCCCCCCCCCCCCCCCCCCCCCCCCCCCCCCCCCCACCCCCCCCCCCCCCCCCCCCCCCCCCCCCCCCCCCCCCCCCCACCCCCCCCCCCCCCCCCCCCCCTCCCCCCCTCCCCCCCCCCCCCCCCCCCCCCCCCCCCCCCCCCCCCCCCCACTCCCCCCCCCACCCCGCCCCCCCCCCCACCCAAACACCCCACACCCCCCCCCCCCCCCCCCCCCCCCCCCCCGCTCCCCACCCCCCCCCCCCCCCCACCCCCCCCCCCCACCCACCCCCCCCCCACACCCCCCACCCCCCCCCCCCCCCCCCCCCCCCCCCCCCCCCCCCCCAACCCCCAAACCCCCACCCCCCCCCCCCCCCCCCCCCCCCCCCCCCCCCCCCCCCCCTCCCCCCCAACCCCCCCCCCCCCCCACCCCCCCCCCCCCCCCCCCCCCCCACCCCCCCCCCCCCCCCCCCCCCCCCACCCCCCCCCCCCCCCCCCCCCATTCTTCTTTCCCACCCCCCCCACCCCACCCCCCCCCCCCCCCCCCTCGGGTGATAACGAATCTCACAGCCGTAATCACTAAGCAACTCTAACCAATGACATTGCCTCATGTTCAACTCTTTCTGATTAAGAATGTGTTGTAAACTCTTGTGACCAGTGAACACCGTACACCTGGTTCTGTACAAATAGTACCTCTAAATCTTTAGAGCAAACGCTACTGATCCAAGTTCCAAATCATGAGTCGTATAGTTTTCCTCATGAATTTCTAATTGGCGTAATGCATAAGAAATTTCTTTCTCTCTTTGCATTAAGACAACACCCAATCCCTTATGCGAAGCATCGCAATAGACTACAAAATCTTTGTTTCCTTCAGAAAAAGCCAGAATTGGCGCACTGCACAACTTCTGCTTTAATAACTGGAAGGCGGCTTCCTGCTTGTCTCCCTAATCGAACTTAACTCCTTTCCGAGTAAGCTTGGTCATCGACTTGGAAATCCTCGAAAATCCTTCGATGAATTTTTGGTAATACCTAGCAAGACCTAAAGATTGACTAATCTCCGTTGGTGTTTTAGGAGATGCCCTAATCTTTTATGAATTCGATCTTGGCGGGATCCACGTGAATGGCTTGACTATCAATCATGTGACCAAGGAACTGTACTTTGGGAATCTAAAATTTACACTTAGAAAATTTTGGCATACAATTCCTCCTTCTCATGCAATTCTAGAATTGCCTTAAGATGTTCTTCGTGTTCCTTCTTGCTCTTTGAAAAATTAATATATATCGTTAATAAGGACGATTACAAACTTACCCAAATATGGTTTGCACACCCGATTCATGAGGTCCATAAATACCACTGGTGCGTTTGTTAAACCAACGGCATAATTTGGAACTCGTAATGACCATACCGAGTTCTGAATGCCGTTTTCGGAATATCTTCTTCCAGTACTCGAAGCTGGTGATAACCTGATCGCAGGTCTATCTTATAATAAACACTGGATCCTTGTAGTTGATCATAAAAATCGTCGATCCTTAGGAGTGGGTAACGATTCTTCATCGTCAGCTTGTTCAGTTCCTGATAGTCGATGCACATTTGAAATGATCCAAGGTGAGGAACTAGGTCTTATAAAGCCTTTGTCGGTTCCCGATAGTCGACAAACAAGACTGGAGCTCCCCAAGGTGAGGAACTGGGTCTTATAAAGCCTTTGTCGGATAGTTCCTGCAGTTGCTCCGCCAAATTTTTCATTTCGGACTACGCTAATTGATAAGGCGCCCGTGCTACAGATGCAGCACCAGGTACCAGATTGATCTGAAATTCCACTTGTCGAGTCGGAGGAAGATCCGGTAAGTCCTCTGGAAATACTTCAAGAAAAATCTTGAATTGTCGGTACATTCTTAAGTCGTTTCTCCTTCAACTTGTCTTTAGTCTCCTTTGTAATAACATGTGCCAAAAAGACCTGACATCCTTTTAGCATGTACTTTTGTGTTTTAGTGCACAAGATGATGTTCAGTCGAGACTAGTTTGCGTGGTTGCTTCCGTTAGTACGAATAATCAACATTTTGTTTCTGAATGGAACAGGAATGATCTTTTTGTCACAAACAATGACGGTATGGTATCTCGCCAACCAATCCATACTAATTATGACGTCAAAAATGTCAAATTCTATAGCATTAAGTCGATGTTGAAAGGGTGATTTAGTAAATTCTCTAATGGCGAGCAAAATCGATAGTGAATTGTCCTAGGGCGACTAGTGATGTGTCTTGGCTTCTCGGCTTAAGATTTGGTACAAGGTGATGCCAACTTTATAGTAAGATGGAGTGACGGTCTGCTTAGTTGCTATGGTTACTAATTCGATTTCTTAGAGTAAACGTGTTTTATGAATACGCACACAGTACATGATATAAGTAGGAAATTGTTGTCTTAACAAGAACTTTTTAGAGTGACTACTCTCAACACGGCATGGTACTTTCATGAATTATACATAGTTGATCAAGCCATGTATAATTGAGGACTAACGATGCATTGCTTATTTTCGTCAAAATAACGTTATGATTTCATGATATTTGTGAGAGTAGTTTGCAAGAGTAAATAAGGAATCTAAGTTAGTATTGACGAAATTTTTATAATACGATAATTTGATAGATAATCTAAAGTCATCCACGTGTACAACGAGGTTCAAAAGAAATTACAACACAAATTCCTATCGGAATTAAAGTCTAATAAGGTTTCCGCTGGCTAATCATTGGATTTTTAGCCGTCATTGTTATCACCTTGGTTATATTGTGGAAGTTGTTTGATCGTGTTCATTGGCTGGTCTATGTTGATGTTCTTTAGTTAGGATTAATCTATTTGATATGATAAAGAAAAATCTAAATTCATGTTTTTGGGTTATATTTTGGATGTGATTGATTCCTGCTGGTTATTATCCCCTATTGAAGAGGATTGGAAACTTTTGTTTGGTCGTGGACTTCATGATGTAAACGAGACCGTACTCGGTACAGCCAACCTACTTGTGGACGTACATGCATTGTTACATGGAACAAAACATGAAAGTAATATGGATATTAAAGGGTATATGCTCTTTAATGTTCCTTGGGACGACGTATATGGAAGTTAGCCGCGAAGGCTATTGGAAGACGCTGCTAAAAGAAATAGCATGATCTATGCTTATTATACGCCTCTTGATGAGACGTCTTTTTCAAGATCTTTTGTTGCCATCTCGATGGCTTGGTTTAGAAAGTTGTTTTTGCTTCTTTCTTTGGTAGTAATGAGAATGGTTGTGTCATTCTTATTTAGTGATTTTGGTTAGTAGCTTGTTGAAGCTTGTTCATGAGTTCGGTTTTGTCAATCTCATGTCGTTGCCCATGTAACGGGCTGGGGTGTAGGAATTCACCTACACCTTTTGTACTTAAATGTTTTTTAATGTAATACATTTACCGAGGAAACCCTTTACCCAAAAATAATAAGGTTTCCGCTTAGAGTTCACTAGGTAATACAGAAGGGTCTCTCCTTAGATGTTGAGGTTAGACATCGTGGCGCTAGAGTCTTCATAAGCTTTTCCTTTCTAGTACATGTCCACACATTTGCAGTGTCCTAAACCTCCACACTCATAACAAGTGAGAGTTCGTTGATTCCTAGGAGCAATAGGTGTTCTATAATTTCGGGTTATGTGGTAAAACTTCTTGTAATTTCCGCACTTTACAGTGCACGGTCCATTATGGTGAAAATTGCACTGGTTGCATAGAGGTAAAGATCCATCATATTCCTTCTTGTTGATTGGCCAAGTAGTGTGTGCTCTAGGTACCTTATGCCCTTTGTTTTGTTGGCTCAAGCTTCCATTGTGGTTACCTTCCCACTTCCTCTTATTGCTAGCATTCTCTATTACCTTGTCTTCTTGTCATTCATTCTGGATCGTTGACTTGCGGGCCATGTTGGTTTTGGTCTCATAAATAGAAATAGCCTCGATAGCATTAGCCACTCGCTGGGCTACAACCCACTTAATTTCCTCAATACTCATCCCTTGGTTTACAGTTGTCATTATTTCTTGAAGATCACAGGGAATAAAATGTATATGAAGTTTCATCCAAGGGGAAATCTTGACACTCCGTGATCCCAACATATATGTAAGGTGAGGCCACATTCATGCAGAGATATAAGATAACAGCAACCATGGCATAAATAAATCAACATCATATAGTAGCATGATCATAACCAACAACGTAGGTTAATACTTAATACTTCGTTTTACCCGAGTAAAAGAGTACAAGCTTTTCATTAACGCTACCAACCGAGTATTACTCAAGTTTAGTAGAATATAATACAAAACGAGCTACACTGACAAATCTATTTGTCTATAGGCCAGGGTGCTTCTCAAGATTCTAGATGCTAGCCTCTTATGTTAACTTTAAGTAACTTAATATTCTCTGGTGGTGGTGATATTGATGGTGGTAGTGATGATGAAGGTAGTGCAGCAGCAAACTCGATAATGCATGCCTTAGCAGTTGGTGATCGTGGAGTATGGTGTTAAATAGACATTCGTATTGTATGGGATTTGGTTTCAGACTACAAGATGATATGGCATGGGTGGTGTAGAAGTAGACTCATCAGTCTTAACTAACTCTATATCCTCAGCTTGAGGGGACAAGATCATCTGTAGGTACAGCAGAGGGGTCGGCCGGAGCTAGGTTCTCCTCCTCCTCCTCATCCTCCTCATCCTTCTCAACATCATCATCATCATCGTCATCATCAGATGACTCATTATCATCATTGTCTCCTCCATCGGCTTGATAGTCAGCAGGATTCTCCTTAAGGTCCTCCTCATCCTCTTCCGGATCGAAGTCAACAATGTAGCCCGGTGATAGGGATGTAGGTGAGGCATCAGCAGGTAGAGGCTGATCCTCTATTGGTGCCTCTAGCTCCTCATCATAAACTCACTGGAATCTCTATGGCTCGGAATTAATATAAACAGACGCGTAGGTAACCGTCGATGATGAAAACATGACTCCTTGCAACGAGCAAAACTTAACTTATATAAGTATATTATATAAGACTGGTATGGTAAATATGAATATGCGCTCATGGCATAAATGAATGATGGTAAGGTATCATATTCGATAGCTTAATGTTTAGGTAGCGTTTAGGACCTACGAGCTTATAGTGCTACCTTACCTAAAGAAATGTTCCTATATTTATATAAATAACCCTTATATAAATAATTGTAGAGATGTGCGAAAGAATGCAAACTCATCTTTGCATATATATATAAGACCCTCATAGTAACGCACGTACTATAATATGAACACGTATATGCATCATGTAAGCATCTAGTAAAACTAACTAATGCAAACAACTAATGTATGTATGTCTCGTGAAAACCCCTTTGTATGAATGCAATGTTTGAAAACGGTTATAGTCCAGAAAAAACATTTGACCTGGTTCTCTATAACCTTGGCTCTAGATACCAATCTATAACACCCCCAAAATGGGTCGCAGTGGAATATGGGTTTGGGAGCGTTACTTCATAGATTAATAGCACAAGATATATAAGAACGACCGTTAAAAGTGTCGTTTAAAACCGATACATTGGATTTAGCAAAGTGTTTGATACAAAAGCCCGAAGCTTTACTTATTCGTTGTTAAATTATACAAAGATTCTAGTTCATAACAAATGTTTCTCCAAAGTGTAATGCAACAAAATCTTTAATGTAAATGACTTCTAAAATAACGACCACCAATGTATCCCTTGCACCTCGTGCGTTATTAACCTCCTGAGAAAAACATGCTTAAAAATGTCAACAATAATGTTGGTGAATTCATAGGTTTGTGAATTATATAAGTGTAGGACCGCAAGATTCCCCCGTGATAATACATTAAATGTAAACATCACAAAAATGTAATTACGTTTCCCTAAGCTCATGACACTGAAGCTCGACATAAATAAATTGCAATATAAATTGCCTACATTGCCCATGATGATCTTCTAACCCAGAACATCCCAAATCCGACATGGTATACATTCGTTGGCTCGGTAGTTTCGACACCAGTGATAGCTAATCACCCGAACTGGGGCTTCACCCCCAAATAGATCTATTTATAACATTCGCGCTCACCCTCCATGTGATTTACAGTTCATGATAGTGGGCACATTGGGTTATCGCTACTTAGGCAAACACGTAATCAGTTTAAATATGAAATATTCACTTGCGTCCAATTATAAAACAAAGCATGTTCTAACCCCAAAACATATAAATCATTATAAAATGTAAAAACATGAGGCTATGAACTCACCTCGAATGAATGAGTTTAACAATGTAAATCACAACAGAAAATGCGTCACAATTACGCCCGAATACAACCTAATCAATTATAAGTCGTATGAGTACTAAGTACTTTGAATAACTACTACCATATATAATTCTATATAGCTACATCACCATCTAATTAAGTTTGTGAAATAATATTTAAATTGCTTTTGATAAATATTATCCGTGTGTTTGTTCTCGTATATTCGAATAAATAATTCAATTGTCTTGGTAAAATAATATTTATAAAGTTTAGGACATGTATAAATATTATATAAATGATTCTAAAATGTTTCACAAAAATTTATATTAAAACGAACCAATACTATTCACGTCCGAAAATAGTGCACAAGTATAAAATAGTGCGTATCTTTCTCGTTTTAAACCCGTTTGAGATATTTCTTACGTCTATGTTCTCGTATTAAGTGGATGTATCAAAATATTACATTTTCATATTTTGAAATCCCCTGGTGAACAGTGATTTTTACTCTTCATAACAGTTATAAGCTTATTTTTATAACTTTAATTAACGTAAATATCGTATTATTCGTTTTAGATCCGATTTTAGTGATTTTTTCGAGTATGTCTTCATAATTAAAAGTTTTATCAAATAAATGATGTTTTCAAAATGTTCATGTCTGAGATGAACAGTAACTTTTATAAAATTAGTTTTATAAAAGTATTTATTGTCGTAATCGTGAAAAATACATAACTCCTTCGTTATTAATCCAAAAATTATGATCCTTATTGTTTTGAAATCCTAAAATCATATACTAACTGATAAAAACATGTATACATTTTCATTAGATGTGAATAGTAATTTGTTTTTATAAAATTTGTTTTATAAACGCGTTTAATTAACGTTAACTTAAAATTAGCGTATCTCCTTCGTTATAAATCGGTTTTTCGAGTTCTCTACATGCCCACGATCCTTGTGACATGTAGTATTTTATAAAATCATAAAATATATGCCTTAAAATTCGAATTCAAACAGACCCTTTTTGATATTTTCTCAAAATGTGTTTAAAAGTTGTTTTTATAACTTTTTAGTTTTACCACTTTGTTACAAGTCCATTACAACCCTTATTATCACATGTCTTTCACACCTAGGGTCCTTAGTCCATGATTAGTCCATGTATTGTCCAAGAATCACAATATCCAAATGTGTACACACTTATTTATTTATGTACTTTCATATGTAACTTTTTATCCCTTTTACTTATATATGCTTTATATAACTTAACCAACACTTATTTAGTGTATATGCTTGCTTCATAACATGATCCATAACATTCATATATCATATGACAAGGTTTACCAAAACCATAAACAAGAATAAAAACCATTTTTCATGTAGATAATTTCCTTAGATGGTGATTAACTATACAAACATTATATATGCATAAAATCACATAAGTAAAGAGATTAAGGGTTTTAGGTAACCTTAATATGAAGTGAGATGATGAACAACACAATCTAAACCCTAGTTTAGATGACAAACCGAAGCTTATAACACCTTAAAAACCCTAATTTCACTAAAACCCTAATCTTGAACCTTCTTGGTTTAACACTTGTAAATGCTTAACAAATCCTTGTAAACACCTTAGGTTATCTTAGAAATAATGTAGGAACACTTAGGAATGTGGTAAATAAAATTTGTATGGTTTGTTTATGGTGTTTGAGGTGAACCGTGGGTGAGGAGAGACCAAGAGAGAAATATGTGTGAAATTTTTCTAAGAAAATGAGTATGTGTTTGTTACTTCCATTAGCTAAGGCATTATGTACTCATAGGACTAGTCAAAGACATAAAGAAGGTCTTAAGGAAGTCTTTGGTCCATTTCACTATTAGGAATAGTAAGGAAAATAAGTCTTGGTTCCTAAATCATGAGAACATCCCATGAAAATAAGGAAAGATGTTTGCTAGATATTATTTTTGGTTCTCATCTCTATAAATCCGGCCATATATGTGTACATGTGATGATATTTTATAAATTTTGAGTATTGGGTACAATTGTGGGTATTTGTTGAAGCGTAGAAAAGTTTTGGTGGTTTCGGGAATGCCTAAACGTATTTTATCGCGAAACGTAACCAATTTACGTAACCAATAAAAATAAAATGAACAAAGTTAATAATTATCCTCAAAATAATTACTTAACACTTGCTTGATGTAAACATTTAATTGTTTGATGTCCGTTTACATTGAACGATAATTTTTAGCTTACACGATTTAACTTAACGATTACGATTTAAAAGCAAACGCGTACAATACTAAAAATAAATAGTGAATTTATTGGCGTCGCACAATGACCCTAAAACACGGGGTGTTATAAAGGGGATGAGGTGAAGACAGACTCTATATAGAAAGCAGTATATAACATAATGCCCCGAGTTCTCATAAGAGTCTTTCCCAAACAAAGAACCAAAAGACTCGCACTATGTTTTTTGCTAAAGTACCTAGATCGTCACATCCATCATATAACATGATTGCGTGAGTCTTAAGGCCCGGAAAAAGAAAAGAATAATAAGACTTAATTAACTTTTATTTATAATTCTATTCTTTTTCAATCTATATTAACTAGTAATAATACCAAGATTCTAGGTTTTTATTTATTTTTTATGGCAAGAATTGCATATTGTTGCCATAATTTTTGGTCAAAACAATAAATAAAGGTTTTCTTATGCGGATCTAGCGTGTTTTATAAGTGTGTAACCCATAACACCAAACGAGGTTGACTTGTGATGCCAATGTTGGGATTTTACAACTAGTAAACCACTTTTACTACGAGTACGCAACGGATGAATCTAGTTTGATATCTAATATTAACACACAAATAAAGTAAGAAAAACTAACTGTTATGTTTAATGACAAAAGTCAATAAATGAGAATCTTGATCTTGAATCTTAGTGATTAAGTTACCACCTCTACGGTTGCTCACACAACACGTCAAACAAATATGCCAAGATGCTAGTCTTTACTTCACTTCTCTCAAACACCAAGTGTTATCTTCTCTTTTAGCTAGTACTGAAAACCAATACCTCCCTTATATCTTGAACCGAAAATCAAGAAACCCTAATTAGGGTTTGAACCGAAAATCGGTTGAGGAAGAAAACCAAGAACCGAAACCCGAATTTGGGTTCTTGTCATTGTTGAACAAGGTGGGCAACAAACCGAAAACCCTTAGATGAGGTTTTGTTGTTGTCGAACAAGGAGAACAAGAAAACCGAAAACCCCTTTAGGGTTTAACCGATTTTGGTGGAGTAGGAATAGAACCGAAAACCCTTTTAGGTTTTAGGTTTGATCGAACTAGTGGAGATCAAAACTGCACCAAAAAATCTTTATCGTTTTCTATCGAAATCGGTTGAGAAGGAAAGGAACCGAAAACCCTTTTAGGGTTTTAGGTTTAATCGGTTTTAGAGAGAGAGAGCACCGAATACAATTTAGGTGATTTTAGGTTTTGGAGAATATGTGAATATATGAATTTATGAGGCAAGGTATAGGTGTTTATATAGGCACCTAAACCTAATCATTGTTGGACAAGGAAACCTTAATTCCTTCCTTATCACAACTCCTCCACCTCCTCAATTCTAAACCGACCCAAACACCCCTCAAAAACCACATATGCGTTGGCTAAACATTAGGCACCCCTATCGTTTGGGTTTTGTTCAATTTAAGTCCCTTCGATTTATATTTAAATATCTGTTAAATTAGTTATAAACTAGCAATGGAAACTAACGAACATTTAAATATATATTTCGTGAAGTATATATATAATAAACGTACTCTTTGTGTCTTTACGTGTGTGCCCCCAATAGGCTCACGTACTTCTAGTTGCATAACATGCGAATCCAACTACCACATTCCAACAAGAGCATAAAAAGTCCTAAAATTCTTATATAGTATCAGCTCTAGGACTCCACAAAGTTCCACACACTAAATAATGAAACAATGTGTTTGTACATATAGGAATTTAGTCGTGACGGCATCAGGTTATGGGTGTGACGTCGTCAGCCCATCGATATTGAATTAGGGTTTTCTCCACCACCTTACTCTAATGCCGTCACCTTGAATTCTTGACACCATCAAGGAGGCCGTCCCAATTTACTGAGTGCTCAAAAAAACACATCCAAAATAGAACCTTCCAGGAACTTTTAGTGAAGGCGTCACGAAGGTAATCATGAAGCTGAAAAGTTATAATTTTTCTAGTTTCTTCTCCAAATCAAGCCTAAGTCACGTGTGTTCCATCCAAGTGCTTCCTAAATAATAAAAACACAAAAAGAAAGGATTAAGTATAATAATCATGTATATTTGCATAATTTTGGAGGTTAAATAAGCCTGAAAAAGAATATAAAATGACACCTCATCATGTTGCTCAACGTCAAATTTAAGATGTTATTCACACTTACATGCAATCTCACACCATCACTATCCATCCACCATACAAAAAACATTCAATGAGAAGAAAAATGATTTGTTATCTGATATGGAAGCTAATCCTCAGTTGTGTGATAGATATAACATTGTATGTTGTATTGAGATGATCGTTAGAGAAAATTTAAGATGGAACAGACACTTACAGCCAATCGGTTCTTCGCAAACGCTTATGATAATCATTCTGATGATAATCCTAAGGGAGAGAATGCGAAGACAATGACAACTGAAGGAGCATCATCTAGAAATGTTACTACTACCTTACAACCAACAAAACATACCCCTCAAATAACATCAGAACAACCTGAACATCACATTGTTGCAACACTTGAAGGGGTTAATTCAGATGATTGTGGGGCTGAGATTCCAATAGATTTGAGTGATAATTATGATTTAGAAGAAGGGGAGATCCCACTAGAGAAAACAACACCCCAACTTCTAGAGGCAATAGAGATTATAGGTCAGTGGAAAAGTTAACTCCTGCAGATTTTACAACATAGAACAAATAATTAATGATTTGCTCAGAACTAAGTGCAAGAATGCAAAAGAATATGATTACCATGTAGAGCAAGTATGATGCATATTTTCTTTTAAATAAATCAGGTTTTAAATTTATAAACTACGAACCACCTAAGATCTATATATACACTAACGAGCAGTGTACCCAGTCGCATGCAGTATACTTGGGATAAGTCTGAGGTTGACCCAAAGATCTATGTGATGGTGTTCTAACTTTAGGCAATTTACTAATAAACTAGAAAGCGATTGAAATTGTCACGTTTAAATTTACGGAATAAGAAAACTTAGTTGAAATTATTTAAGGACGGTCAAAGAGAAGAAAGTGTTATCCTAATTCCTTATTAACTAACTTCATGATTCAATTTATTCTACTAGTTGGGAAAGCCTGGATCAAATGGTCATCAAATCCTTACTTATATCGCAGAATCCTAGCCACACTGGTCATAGTATTCGGAATTATGTCCCACTAGTCTAGGTGACCGAGCATCATATTTGGCATTCTTATGATAAAAGTATTATAACCAAACAGATAACCAAAATTAACAAGAAATAAATGAATCATAATGATAATTAATTTATAATAGAGACAACATAAGAAAATCTCAGCCAAAAATTGTATTCATACAATCAATATCACTGTTAATTAATGAAAGTAATGAAAACATGATAATCGAACCAAACTAGTATGATGATGATAATTAGGACAAGATTCTCTCTTCTAGGATGGCTGGTGAGTGCTGGAAAATGACTTGGGATGAGGTCTCAGTCATCCCCTCAGATGGTGTAACACCCCCAAAAATCACATACAACGCAGCGGAATACCAAATGGGGTGTTACTTCGTAATACACAGCAATAGATACAAGAGAACGACCTCTAGATGTCGTTTGAAAAATAACATTGTTGATTTAATCAAAAATCTGAATTTAATAATACATTTGTCCCATAATTTGCATCACAATGAAAAGCTTGAATGTAAAGACTCCAATGCACATCAAATAGTCCAAGCATCTAATTCACCTGAGAAAAACATGCTTAAAAGTGTCAACATTAAAGTTGGTGAGTTCATAGATTAGTTTAAATATAAATGTAAGGTTCAACTGAATGTATTTATCCACTGTATCAACACAGTACCATGTAAAAATCCCAAAGATTTATAAAGAATGCATAACACATTTTATGTCACCATAAGTACCAAATCTTATCCCAAAGATTTTATAAAGAATGCATAACACATTTTATGTCATCAAAAGTACCAATCTTATCCCAAAGATTTATAAAGAATGCATAACACATTTTATGTCATCAAAATGTTCCATGTATGTATTTGTTGGGGAGGCCCGATAGTCCCAACGATATAATCCGACATGTTATAACGTTCGTTCCCAGTGATAGCTAGTCACCCGAACGGGGGTTGTCAATCCCGAATAGATCTATTTTATATCATTCACGTGGACATCACGCTATAATGTTCGTTACCGGCGATAGCTAATCACCCGAACAGGGATCCACACCCGAATAGATCTATTTCATAACATTCGCGCTCACCCTCCAAGTGATTTACAGTTCATGACGCTGTGACGTAGACTTGTGATAAGTGTTAAATTGTATATATTAAATACCCAGGATTTCGCCAATAAAAGCCAAAAATATGCCAAAAGATGGATAAATGTGTGCTTTTGTGTCTTAATGTGCAGGAAAGGATATCAAAGTTAAAAAGAGCAAAAACAAGCAAAATCCGACAAGAAATGAAGAGACAAGTGATCAAGAGAAATATTTGAAGCCAA
>BQNB010002501.1:42781-122508 GCA_026074375.1 Tanacetum coccineum
ATATTTGATTATTTGAGTTTGGGTATTTAAAAGTTGATTTATCGCTTGTAATTGTTTACTTCCCAACACGACCTTTTAGACACCCCCACTTTATACAAATCTTGTCTCCCACATTCCATACACATTATCATTGTCCTCCACATTCTAAACACATTCCCTTAATCATTATTATTGTTTCACACTCTAAAATAATACCACCTCACACATTTCTAAACACTTTCTTACTTACTAATAACTACGTCCCGAAAGACTAGTCGAGTAATATAATATAGTAATTCCCGTTAGATGTGAAAATTGCTTGAGGACAAACAATGATCAATCTTCCGGAGTCGTAATCCACGTTGAGATTTGAATTGAAAACCACGTTTATGTTTTTGAAGTAAAATGCTTGATTATCTTTTAGATTTTTGGTTTTAGAATTTAAACTACTTTTTTTAGAAAACTAATTTTAAAACTAAAAATTATACTAATATTAATACTAGAATTAAACTAATCAATTAAACTACGAGAATTATGCTAAAATGATCTAAAAAGATTTATAAGACGAATATGCTTGCTAAGTAACGTGAAAAGTTCCTTAAGCGTGAATTAAGGTTTATTAACGAATTAATTCCCTTAGAAAAGATAATTATCTCACAACGTTGGTTTATTTTGACAAAAATCTCTTAAAAAGATACTAATTACTAGATGTTTCGTTTGATTATTTTCCGGATTTTGCCCTTCAAACAACCAAATGACAAATCTAAATAATCCGAAAAATTATTAATCAACTAAACATTTTTTCAAATCCACACTTAATTCCAAATTCACAATATCACTTAACAAGCACTATTAAAACTACTCACTAGGCATAACGATCAAATAAGCAAAACTAAACATTTTATTCTAATAATTTTACACTAATGAATTGAAATAGGATAGAAAATGGAACCGAATTGAAGAGCCACAAATAAACGATAACCACCCGATTTAATAAGCTAAAGAAAATAATTAAATTCTTTCTAGCTTATTAAATCCTTACGCACCCCTTTGGTGTTGTTTTGATAACCAAACCCACCCTAGTGATTTTTATCAAAACCTAACGCACCTTTTTGTTGTGGCTGAGAAAACCATACGCACCCTTGGTGCTTGCTGTCAAACCCAACGCACCCTTGGTGGGTATGGGTCAAACTCAATGCACCCTTGGAGTGCTTTTACAAAACCAAACGCACCCTAATGGTGGCTGGTAAATCCAACGCACCCTTGTGGGCTGAGAAAGACCAGACGTACCCTTTGGGTGCGGCTAAGCAAAACCACACGCACCCTTGTGGGTGGTGGCTGCAGTGGTAGGGCAGCGATTGAGGTGGTGGGAAGATGGTGACGAAGTGGTGGTGGTTACGAGGTAATGAAGAGGAGATATGAAGAAGGTGGTGTGGTGAAGGTGGTTTCGTGGGGATGGAGATGAAAGTGGAGGTGTCGGTTGGTGATGACGTTCGACGGCGGTGGCTGGCCGGAGGTGGGAGGCGGCGCAGGAGATTGGCCGGAAATTTTGGAGAGTGTGAGAAGTGTGGCTAGGGTTATATGAAAGAAACCTTAGTTGCATTGTATATACACTAGAACTTAGAAAAACAATGTGCAAAGTGTATAATAAATGAGGGGGAAATGGTGTAAATATTACTATAGGGACTAAAAATGTAACTTTCGTTAAATAATGGTTCGAGACTCGTTTAAGCTAAATAACGGATGATTTAAAACACGAAAGTTGCACCATTGTTTTCTGTAGGATCCCGATAACACTTTCACTTCATATACCACACGAATCTAGATCAAGAAAAGAGAGAGTGGGAAGATTTCTAGAGTGAGCGCTACTCACCCGAACGGGGATGTCAATCCCAAATAGATCTATTCATAACATTCGCGCTCGCTAACTAGCAATTGACAGTTCATGATAGTGGGCAATAGTGGGTTTAGCTACTTAGGCCAACTCGTAACTTGTTTAAAAGGGTACTTGCGTCCAAATGTAAAACGATGCATGTTTCTCACCCCAAAGTTGTAAAACAATATAATTGTATAAAAGCGGGGCTATGAACTCACCGTAAGTGAATGATTGATTATCTAAATCAAATAAGTGAATCGTCTCGGCAATCCGAATGCAACCTAATTAATTATAGGTCGTATAAGTATAATGTATTTCATATAAATAAAACATCACATGTCATATAGTTACACCACCACCTAATAGTTTTTATTAAATCTTTAAAAGTTAAATTAATAATTAACTCGTGCTTTGTTAAATAAAAGTATGTGTATTTGTATCCGTAAAGAAAATATTACTTTTCGTTTACTAATGTACCATTTGTAAAACATGCATATCCTAACTAACTATTACATTTGTACTACCCGGACTAACTATAACATTACCAGTAGTAACCATTATTGTACTACCAGTACTAATGACAATATTACTCTACCAGGAGTAACTAATATGCTACCAGTAGTAATGACTATATCTACCAGTAGTAACTATGAATACAATATTCCTAACATATATGATTAAATGTTTTTATTGAATTACATAATGATACTTCATTATTAATTTAATTGTTTTATAAAAATAATGTATAAAAGTAAAAATAGTGCGCGTGATTTTAAAACCTCATATCTTTATCGTTTTGACTCCGTTTTATACGTTTCTTTATGTCCGTGGATTCGTATTAAGGAAATTTATCAAAATATCATATTTATAAAAATTAAACCCCTGATGAACAGTAATATTCACTGTTCATAACAGTTCTTAAAAACTGTTTTTATATAATTAATCATATATAACTTGTAAAATACGTAACTTGTTCGTTATAATCCCGTTTTTCGAGTTCTTTACATGCTTACGATCCTTGTGAAGAGTACTATTTTAATAAAACATAAAATGTATGGGTTAAGGGTCGAATTCCAACAGTAGGTATTTAAAAGTAAATTAGGGTTTTTGATTAATAAAGTTAGTTTTATAATTACTTTTATTTAGGAACCTTGCACCATTATTTTACCAAGTATTATACCATATATCTTACATGTATTAAGTCCTCTAAATGTCCATAACACTTGTCCAAATGGAATCCATGTCTTTGTGATCTTTTACACATCAACTTGCAATTTAACTTTCAACACCTTTTAATTTGCAATTCCTTCTTATAAATTGTTTAACACTTACACCAAGCATGTACCTTCATTTAAAGTATTATTTTACTATATACAACATAAAATTTGAATTTAGTTAGCTCTTAAATACTTTATATAACACAAAAATGTATCTAGGTGATGATTAACATATACAACAAGTATGTATACATAAGATAATGATTGAATGAACATGGAATACATTAAATAGACCTTTTAGTAGATGAGTAGGATGAAGAACACAAGATATAAACCCTAACCAAGCTTCTAAAATCAAAAACCCTAATCAAGAAAACCCTAGATATGTTTTCTTTATTAATCCTTGTTAAACTCGAATCCAAGCTTGTTAACACCATGAGTAACCTTAGATGACCTTAGAATGAGTGCTTGTATGCTTGGAATACTTTAGAAAATCAAAGATATATGAAACCCTAGCTCACTATTTTGAGCCGTGGGTTTTGAGTAAGATGAAGAGAGTTTTTGTCCTTTGATTTACTTGCATGAGAGAATATGAGCTAGTTTACATATGACCTTCCTTATATAGCAACTAGGAAACCTTAAAACCACTTAAAAAGGAAACCATGGGATGTTGGTAGGTTGAAAGACAAGTCAAAAGACCTCTCATCCTCCCTATGCCAAACCCACGGCTGAATTGAGGCTTATGGTACCATGACAAGCCAATTTATGGAGAATTGGGGGTAAAGGTACTAGTATGTAAGAGTTACAATTTGCAAATGGAAGAGTTAGTGGGGTGTTTTGTATTTATTTCTTGTGTAAACCTTTCATATCTGGCCATATGGTGATATAACATGATAAAATGAATAAATTTTGGGTATTGGGTATAAAAGTGGGTATTTGTTTGAGTATAGATAGGTATAGGTGCTTCCGGGTATGACCGAATGTAATTCATTGCGAAACGTAAGCGTTTTACGTAACCAACAAAAATAAATTACAAAAAGTTATAAATTATACTCCTAATAATCATATAACACTTGCTTGATGTAAACTTTAATTTGTTTGATGTCCGTTTACATTGAACGTTGATTTTTAGTTTACGCGATTTAACTATAAGATAATAATTAAAAGCGAACGCGTAAAACTCTAAAAATAAATAATGGAATTAATTAAAGTCGTAAATAACCTGAAAATGAGAAATGTTACAGTCTCCACCCGTTAGAAGAGCCTTGTCCCAAGGCTCAAGATGCGGCATTTTTCGAGGGTGCGGTTTTTGTGAAGAGGTGCGGATACTTTTCCCGGAACTGATCTTCGCGTTCCCATGTGAACTCAGGACCTCTCTTGGAGTTCCATCGAACTTTGATGATGGGAATACGACTTCGCCTTAACCTCTTGACTTCACGATCCAAGATTTCCACTGGTTCTTCAACAAAGCGGAGTTTATCATCAATGTGTATTTCATCTAACGGAACTGCCAATGGCTCGTCGGATAAACACTTCTTTAGATTGGATACATGAAACGTGCTATGAACCCTGCTTAACTGTTGAGGTAGTTCGAGTCTATAAGCAACGGTTCCCACTTTGGCTAACACCTTGAAAGGTCCAATATACCTCGGGTTCAACTTTCCCTGTTTTCCAAAACGTACGACCCCTTTCCAAGGTGATACCTTTAACATAACTCGATCACCAACTTGAAACTCTAGAGGCTTACGCCTCACATCGGCGTAACTCTTTTGGCGATCACGAGCAGCTTGCATTCTGTGCTTAATTTGGACAATCTTCTCGGTTGTTTCATGAACAAGTTCTGGACCGGTGAGCCGAGCATCTCCGACCTCGGCCCAACACACAGGTGATCGACACTTTCGGCCATAAAGTGCCTCGAATGGGGCAGCTTTAATACTAGCATGGTAACTATTGTTGTACGAGAATTCGATCAGCGGTAAGTGTCCTTCCCAACCATTCCCAAAGTCTATCACACAAGCGCGTAACATATCTTCAAGAGTTTGAATGGTTCTTTCGCTTTGTCCATCAGTCTTCGGATGGTATTACCGTACTCACTATCAGCCGGATGTACCATAGCTTTCTGAAATGACCTCCAGAAGTTTGATGTAAACCGGGGGTCACGATCACAAATGATCGAGACTGGTATCCCATGCCTTGTGACCACTTCTTTCAAGTACAGTCTTGCTAGTTTGTCCATAGGGTCAGTTTCCCTCATTGGTAAAAAGTGTGCAGACTTAGTGAGTCGGTCTACAATTACCCATATGGTGTCGTTTCCACTTTGCGTTCTTGGGAGTTTGGTGACAAAGTCCATAGTGATATTTTCCCATTTCCATTGAGGAATCGCTGGTTGTACCAGTAAGCCAGATGGTTTTTGGTGTTCGGCTTTGACTCTTAAACACGTCAAACACTTGCTAACATAGGTGGCAATGTCAGCTTTCATGTTAGGCCACCAGTATAGTTGCTTCATGTCTTGGTACATTTTATCGGAACCCGGGTGAACAGAATATTTCGACTTGTGAGACTCATGCATAATTAGAGCCCTTAGGTCACCGTAGCGAGGCAACCAACTTCTGTTGTTTAGACACATTGTTCCGTCCGCACGTGGTTCCAATTTCTCCTTCCTGGGCTTTTCTGGGTCCTTCGAATTCTCAATCAACATACCTCCTACGTCTTCGGACTTGAGGTTTTCTGGTTTTCTTGCCTCAATCTGAGCCTCCAAAATCCGCTTGGGAAGGTCCAAACCGATAGTCATAACTAAGGCCCGAACCCGTAATGGCTTTACTCGTTCCTTTCTGCTCAATGCATCGGCCACTACATTTGCTTTTCCTGGGTGATAGCGGATTTCACAATCATAATCACTAAGCAATTCCAACCAACGGCGCTGTCTCATGTTTAATTCCTTCTGATCGAGGATGTGTTGTAAACTTTTGTGGTCAGTGAACACTGTACACTTTGTCCCGTACAGATAATGCCTCCAAATCTTTAGAGCGAATACTACTGCGCCTAACTCCAAATCATGAGTGGTGTAATTTTTCTCATGAATCTTTAGTTGTCGTGATGCATAAGCAATCACTTTTTCTCTTTGCATTAGCACTGCGCCCAACCCTTTGATTGAAGCATCACAGTAAGCGATAAAGTCTTCATTTCCTTCGGGTAACGCTAGAATCGGTGCACTACACAACTTTTGCTTTATCAACTGAAAAGCTGCCTCTGCCTTGTCACTCCATTCAAACTTGATCTTCTTTTGGATGTCAGCTTGGTTTTGGCTGGCGATCTTTGAGAATCTTCAATGAATCTGCTAGTAGTAGCATGATAGGCCCAAAACTTGATGAATCTCCTGTTTGCAGAATTTAGGAGATGCCCAATCTTTGACGGATTCAATTTTGGCAGGATCACTATGGGGGGGGAAATTAAATAAAAAATAAACCCCCCCCCGCTGACTGTCGATCACGTGACCAAGGAACTGTACTTTAGGGATCTAAAATTTACATTCAGAGAATTTGGCATACAACTGTCCCTTTTTAAGCAACTCCAAGATTACGTAGGTGCTCTGCTTGCTCTTGCTTGTTCTTGAGTATATCGAGAATATCGTCAATAAGACAATTACAATTGATCAGGTATGTTTGCACACAGTCATGAGATCCATAAATACAGCAGGTGCGTTAGTCAAACCAAACGGCATAACTTGAAATTCATAATGTCCATATCGAGTTCTGAATGCGGTCTTCGGAATGTCTTCTTCCCGAACCCTTAGTTGGTGATAACCCGATCTCAGGTCGATCTTTGAGTAGATACTCGAACCTTGAAGTTGATCGAACAAATCATCGATCCTGGGAAGTGGATAACGGTTCTTTACCGTCAGCTTATTCAATTCCCGGTAATCTATGCACATCCGGAATGATCCATCTTTCTTCTTGACAAACAAGACGGAGTCCCCAAGGTGAGGAACTGGGTCTTATAAAGCCTTTGTCGGAAAGTTCTTTCAATTGGTCCGACAACTCCTTCATCTCGGATGGGGCCAGTCGATAAGGTGCCCGTGCTACTGGCGCAGCACCAGGTATCAGATCGATTTGAAATTCCACTTGGCGGGTTGGTGGAATACCCGGCAAGTCCTCGGGAAATACCTCAGGAAAGTCTTGAACTATTGGTACTTCTTCAAGTTGCTTCTCCTTCGACTTGTCTTCCGCCTTTTTCATAGTAACATGTGCTAGAAAGATAGGACATCCCTCCAGCAAATACTTTTGTGTTTTGGTACACGAGATGATGTTCAATCGGGACTCGTGACCGTTGTTGCTTCCGTCACCATGAAAAATTAAAGTCTTGTCTCCAAAGGGAACACGAACAAGTTTCTCATCACAGACGATTACGGCATGATATTAGTAACCAGTCTATATCCACGATGATGATGTCAAAACTACCATTCTAGGCATCAAGTCGATGATGAATGGATGATTTAGAAGTTTGAGTGCCAAACCCCGTATAATGTGTATTAACCCAATTATTTCTACCGTCAGCTAACTCAATATCATAACCATGTCTATGTAGTTGGGATGTTCAATAAAGAACTAAATGTAGTTGATATGAAACTTCTATCGGCCACCAGTGTCAAAATAGATTTGAAGCATATAAGGTTATTTAAGGAGGAACATTCCCGTGAAACATTTGGAGTTCGGGTTAGTTCAGCAGAGCCACAACATAAGTCTCTTGCTACAGCATTGCCATTTCCAGCCCGTTCCCATTGATTTCCATTCTTAGCTTTAGGCAGCACTCTTGTAGTGACCTTGCACTCCACACTTCAAAGCAAGTGATAACTCGTGGATTGTCCCTTGGGGCCTCTGTGAGATGTTGTTGTTGTTGTTGTTGTTACCAGTAGGTCGACCTTACAGTCACGGGCCGAGTGGACAAGCTTTTTGCAAGTTTAGTGAACTTTGAGTACATGGCCCATGTGGTGATAATTT
This sequence comes from Tanacetum coccineum, assembly GCA_026074375.1. Lineage (NCBI taxonomy): Eukaryota > Viridiplantae > Streptophyta > Magnoliopsida > Asterales > Asteraceae > Tanacetum > Tanacetum coccineum. The sequence continues at coordinate 50,851 of BQNB010002501.1, forward strand.
ACACTTGGCATAGAGTTTGGTCTCCATAAGGATCCAATAAACGGATCTCAATTAAACCAAGGAGGTTGATATCGAGAATTGACAGTAGAATCGGATTCAAATAATCCAAGTGGACACTGGGAATGCTCTTGTTGAAGTTAGTCAGAAGAGAAGAAGTTGGAAGGGTTTTTGAAAAGGAGAAATATGGTTTTGTCAGACTCTGAAGAGGAAGAATCTGAGGCTCAGGGCAGGAAAAGTCAAGCTCAAGATGATCCTCTAGCTTCTTTGGTACAAGGAATGGTTACTTCCTTCTACAATCAAAAGTAAAATGTTTTATGGGCAGGAACCATGTGGAGACCATCATGTCCTAATACTCTTGAAGCAGCCAAAACTCTCTCCAGGTTGTCCTCTCTAAAGGCAAGTCCATTGTAAGGAATGGAGTATAGAGAAGAAAGAGGACTAAGGGAAAGAAGGTAGTCTCAAGCTTGGATTTTCAAGAAGAAGTTGATACTGGTGCTGAAGAAGTTAATACTGCTGAAGGAGTTAATACTGGCAGTATTAAACTTAGTACTGTTAGTGAACAAAGTTGTCTGCAGTGCTAAAAAGTCTACTCCTTCTCCTGATAAAGGCCAAAGAGCAGGGAAAGCTCCTATGATCATTGAAGAAACTCTAAGAGTCAAAGGAACAAATTTTTACAGGAGGAAAAGCTAGCTTGTGAAGCAATCAGATTGGATACTTTTACAAAAGAAGAGGTGGCTAAACAAGTACATTTGGATTCACTCCTAGCACAAAGAATTGCAGAAGAAGAAGAATTGAATGAGCAACAGAAGAAAAGAAAAGCTCAAGTTCAATTTGAAGCTCAACATTACACAGATGAAGATTGGGATTTAATTAGAGCAAAGATTGAAGCTAATGCAGAGTTGTCAAAAAGCATGCTAGGAAGTGACTTACAAGGAGAAGATTTTGCAAGAAGATGGTGATCGTGTAAATCAAAGGAAGAAAATATTTTGCAGAGGAAAGAGCAAGAGCCTAAAAGAAATAAAGCCCATGACCCCAATCACAGCTGAAGACTTCTATGATGAATTATTTGATAGAATCGAGGGGGGGGGAAAAACTCCCCCAATGGAAGTTATCTCAGCTGAAGATTTGAGTTTGAGCAAATTTAAAGAGGATTTGATAAGTTGGAGAAACAGGTTGAATTGTTTGCACCAATGAACTTTGAAGCTACTAAAGCTAGTTTGAAGAGATATGGTGAAGAGCTTCAGACAAAGACTACAAAAAGACTAAAGAATGATGAAGCAAAGGATGATGAGCCAACCAAAAAGTCTGGAAAACGAAGAAAACAGATGGCAAGGAAAGGATTGCATACAGACATTGATAAGGATGGATTCGATGATTCAGATGAAGTTGGTAAACAAGAAGTGTCTGTCTCAGGTACTAAATTCTAAATTTATCTATTTCCTGTAGGCTATGAAATAACCTAGTATAGCTACCTTTAAAATATCAAGCAATGAGAAAAGGTGTGTACCAAATAGTTAGGGAAGGATAGAACTGTTATAGTGTACATGAATTTTGTTGCTATGCTGAAGGATATTTCTAAGATGATCTATGAGTTATATGGATTGTAATGAAAGATATAGGATGATGGACCAGTGGATGAGCTTAGAAAGGTATTTTGGATGTATTTAAAGAGTATGTTTGAAAGAAACCTCTTAGTACAGATCCTATTTGGAGTTTGTTAGGTTCAGCAAAGGATCATAAGTGGTGATTTTTTGATACTGTAGAGTACAACTGCTTGAACTTGGTGTATTGGATAATTTATATGTGAATGAATGAACATAATTACATTTTATGCTGAGATATGCAAGTCATGCTGATAAGAAACTTTCAAGGAGAAAAGCCAGAATGAGTATTGCTATAAAATGTGAAAATGATGGATAAGGCAAGTGGTATAAGGAAGTAGTAAGTTGAAGAGTTAGAAGCCTGGATGGAAATATGAAGGATAAACACTTGGTGAGGTGCTATGCACTAACACAACAAATGGTTATCAGTTCACCATGTCTAACTGACATAAGCACTGGCTAGTCCAGAGGCATAGGGCTTCTTGGTAAAGATATTCTCCAAATCCGTTCTATGGTTGACAACTTTGCAAATAAGTTGTATCTGGTTTTCAATCACCATATCTGTTTAGTAAAGAGTTGGTAGCCCATATGTTTATGGTTTAAGGTAAAGGCTGTGGGGAAAACCATAACTTAGTCCATATAGATAATGGCTTATGGTAAAGACAAATTGTAATCCATATGAGATGGTTTGACACTTTACCAAATAAGTAGTGGTATATCAAAAAAAAAAAAATCTCACCAAGTTTCATGTACAAAGAGTTGACATGGTTATCAATCCACCATGGAATTTACCTTTTCTAGGTGCCAAAGGATTGACTAGCCCTGAGCAAACGGCTACAGGTAAAGGCATATCAAAATCACGGTTTATGGTGTAATGGTTGCCAAAAACCATTTGGTATTTAACTCACCTTGTTTAACGTATCCTGAGAGTAAATGGTTTTCAGTCAACCATGGACATGCACCTTTATGGTGGCCAAAGGACTGACCTATTCCAGAGTTAATGGCTAACTGGTAAAGGAGACATCATTCCATTTAATAATTTCAATGATTCACCTCTCACAGGAGTTATACAGATGGAGTGATGAAGAATAGTCTGAAAGCTATATGATTTTGATGTACATATTTGTTCATTGTTTATGAGTGATGGATGCTGAGAAATTTGAAGAATAGTTGCTGAAAAGATTAAAAAGAGATGACTTGAAGTGTTGCAGATCAAGAATAACTTGAAGATTCTATTATAACATACTCAGAAAGCTTATTTTTAAAGTTAAAGATCTAAGAATGGATTGATGGAAACTGAAGTTCACAGTGAGATCAAGTTAGGGGGAGGATTGTTGGGTAAATAGTTTGTAACAGATTAATAATGGTAGTATAACAGTTAAGTTGGTTAGTATAATTGTTAGTTCTGTTGTATTAAGTTAATATGGCAGTACTATGTTAGTCTGGCAGTACCTAAGTTAGTACTGGTAGGAGTAGCAGTATAGAGTTGTATAGGCATAGTTTAGTTAAGTCTGTTCATAGTTTAGTCTGTTTCTGTAAGAGAATAGTATAGTTATCTTAGAGATATCTTAGGAGATATCTTAGGAAAGGATATGTATTATCCTTTGACACGATTGTAAGCCCATTAGGGTTTCCTTGGTGTATAAAAGGAACCCTAAGGCACAATGTTATGTACTACGTGATTGAAATATATCAATAGAAGCATTAGAGCTTAATAGCAAATTAGTATTGTCGTTTCTTCTTAATTCTTGTGTTAAGTTTCCGCATTAACACTTGATATTCATAGTCAGTGTCTCTATAATAGTTGTTTTGGCTTTTTCAAGTTAGCTATCGTCTTACAAAGGCTAGTCAGATCCTATACCAAGGACCTACAATATTACTTGCTACAGAATAAGAGAATATCTCATTAATGTCTCCTATTTCATTTCGGTCCCATAAGATATTTGTTTGACTATAATTGATTGACATTTCTTTATTCATATCATTCATTTCTTCCTCGGGTGAGGTTTTGGTATCTTGTGTTTCATCAAGAACATTTTCATCATGGTCCAAGTTCTTTTCAGTTCCTTTTCTTTTACGAGGATTTTTGTCCTTTGAACCAATTGGTCTTTTACGTTTCAAACGCTTTTGAGACTCTTGAGCGATGTTATTACCAGCTTGCTTATTTGGTAATTCAACTCGAGCTGGGGCATTAACAGCTCGTATATGTGATTTAGTTACTCTTTTTGTATCTGTAAATGCATCAGGTAACTGATTTGCAATTTCTTGCAAATGCATAATCTTTTGAACCTTAGTCTCACTTTGTTTAGTGCGAGGATCAAGATACAACAAGGAAGGTTCACTCAATGAGACATCTTTCTTTTGGGTTTTCTTTTCTCCACCAAGCGGAGGGAAAATAGCCTCATTAAAATGGCAATCAGCAAAACGTGCTGTGAAGACATCACCCGTTAAAGGCTCAACATATCTTATGATGGAAGATGTTTCTTTTCTCCACCCATTTTTGTGCGTTGTGGTGGTGCAATAGGTACATACACTGCATAACCAAAAATTCTAAGATGGGAAATGTTTAGTTCTTGGCCAGAAGCAAGTTGTATAGGAGAGTATTTATGATCTGCACTTGGTCTCATGCGAATCAATGATGCAGCATGTAAAATTGCATGTCCCACATAGATACAGGAGTTTAGTTCTTTTTTTTTTTTTTTCTTTTTTTTTTTTTTTCATTATCAATGGTCTAGCTATTAGTTGTAGGCGTTTGTTTAATGATTCTGCTAAACCATTTTGTGTGTGAACGTGAGCAACTGGATGTTCAACAACAATTCCAACAGACATGCAATAATCATTAAAAGTATGTGATGTGAATTCTCCTATATTATCAAATCTCACTCTTTTAACTGTATAATCAGGAAAATGTGCCCTTAATTTAATAATTTGAGCAAGAAATTTTGCAAAATCCACATTGCGAGTTGATAATATGTAGGACATGAGACAATCTGGTGTATCATCTATTAGAACCATGAGTATCTAAATGGTCCACATGGCGGTATGTATTGGGCACATATTTTCACCTTGAATTCTTTTAAGAAACATAGGTGATTAATTTTCAATTTTAAGTGGTGAAGGCCTTACAATCAGTTTTCCAAGAGAGCAAGATGTACACAGAGGCACCTTATCTATTTTAGAAAACTTTTGATCTTTTAGTGGATGTCCATGTGTGTTTTCGACTATTCTTTTCATCATTGTTGATCCTGGGTGACCTAGCCTGTCATGCCATAAGCTGAATATACCAGGGTCACAATATTTTTCTTTAACTGCCATATGTGCTTGAGGCACATTAATATGTGTATAATGCAGACCATAATGGAGCATTGACAGTTTTTCAAATACTTGATTCTCATTTATGATGTGTAAATACTTTTTGTTTTCAATAGTCCTTGACTGAGTATCATATCCATTATGATATATGCATCTGAAACTTAATAAGTTTCTTTTGGATTTTGGGGAAAATAAAGCATTCTCTATCAAGAGTTGTGTACCATTTTGTAACACTGCATTAGCTTTCCCTACTCCGTCTATCAAGTTTGTAGGACCTGAAATTGTGTTCTAGGGTTCCCTATGTGGTTTTAATTCAAAAGGTATTTCTTGGATTTGAGGATGTGTGTGTGGGACCACTATCGCTATGCAATAGACTCAATCCTTTGGCTCGATAATTGCGCTCTTTAGACTTATTTTAAAATTCTAATATTAACATAAAGAAAAAAAATAATGAGTGTACATAACAGATGTTATTAAAAATTTATTTATTTTACATGAAAGGAAAAATAATTATACCTAGTTAAACAAAGTTACTGAAAGGAAATGCATAATTATTTTACATAGGTATTATACATATTTATTAAGATCCAACAACTTTTCTTTCAAACTTCCAAGTCATTGAAAAAGTCTGAGGCAATAAGCTCAGTGTTTGTGTTATCAAATGTCAACATAGTTCACCTTCTTTTTTTTCGTGTATGAGATGCTTGGTAAAGCTCACATAGATGTGAAGGTGTGCGCCAAGCTTTAGACCAGTGATTTTCACTTCCACACCTGAAACAAGATCCTTCGTGGTTTTGGGAGGTACCAACTTCATTACTTTTTTGATTGAGATTATTAACTTGTGGAGCATGGTAAGTGTTATTTCTTTGACCACGACCATGACCATTATAACCACCTCGGTGGTAACTATAGTTTTGGTTGGGAAAACGGTGTGGCCATATGGCACGACCACGCTAGCCCTGAGGGTTACCTTTTCCTCTTTTGCTTCTAGAGTTTTTGTTATCATTATTGTTAACAACATTTGCTTCTGGAAGTGCTAACGATCCTGTGGGACGACTTTGATGATTTTTCATTAACAATTCATTGTTTTTCTCTGCTACAAGAAGATTTACAATTAGATCAGAGTATCTTTTAAAATTTTGCAATTGGTATTGTTACTGCAAGTTTATGTTTGAAGCATGGAATGTGGAGAAAGTTTTCTCCAACATATCTCCTTCAGTAACAGTTTGCCCACAAAATCTTAGTGTTCGGCAAATTCTAAATAAGGCAGAGGTGTACTCATTAACCTTTTTAAAGTCCTGAAACCTTAAATTGTTCCATTCATCTCTAGAAGAAGGGAGTAAAACTTCCCTTTGATTATTAAATCTGATTTCTAAATCTTTCCATAAAGTGCTTGGATCATCACAATTTGAATACTCGAATTCTAGCATTTCATCAATGTGTTGATGGAGGAAAACATCAGCTTTTGCTTTGGTTTCCTCTGTGCATTTGTTGCCCTCTTGTATCGTTGCTAAAGCAACCATTGATTTGAGGATGATTTTACTTAGTCTCGTCCTTGTATATTATTTACTCAGTTATGTCAAGAGCTGAGAAATTTGAGTTTTTCAATATTGTACATTTTTGTTGCTAAACACCAAAATGGAATAAGTAATAGTCAATATTCAAAACTCCTATTTTATCAATAAGTAATGCAATACAATACAGTGGGATAGCTATAAACAAATACATAAATAAGGAAAGTTCAAACTCATTAGGTGGGAGTTGGAAAAGCGGGATAAGAAGTAAGACAAGCATAATGGTGACGACAATGAGAAGCGGGTGAATCATCTTTGAAAATCTTCTTTGAGCAAAAACTTGATTTAAGATAGAGGATGATTTGTTTTTGTGAAAAAACTTTTTGGGGATTGGCAGGATTTGAATTTATAGCGAAAAATATAAACGTTGTAAAGCTGTTTGTTTCCGTTTACAACCGTTAAGCGTTGTTGTGTATTAAATATATTTTAAGATATCGATAAAAAGAATAAATAAGAAATAAACTCGGTTAACACATTATGATAAATACAGAGAATAAATTAGTGTACGTAAATAAATAACAGTTAAGATATAAATAAAAATTAGTTACTGAATAAGTAAATGTTAATTGCGTAAGTTAAATGTTGTTGCATAAATAAATGTTGGTGCAATAAAATAATGCTTAGTTTGGGTAAATAAAAGTTAGTTGCAATAAAGTAATGTTAATTGCATAAATAAAAAGGTTATGATAACAATAATAAACATTAGCGCAGTAATAAGATACAACTCGTTAGTAGGCCTCCAAGTTCGTCATATGGTCCATGGTAGAATCTCATCTGTGTCCATATGGTTGATTAAGAATAGTTATGCTTTTATCATCATTCTAATTATTGGTAAGAAAGATGGTGTAACTTGATTAAGATTTTTATGTAAATATAACCGTTTTACGGAAAATGAGTACTTTGTTATTATAAATGGTTTTGATAAAATTGATACTTTTATCGATTACAAAACCAACTTAAGAAAATGTTTACTTCGAAAGGATTTTCTAAAACTTACTTTATTATAACGACGTGAACGATCGTGCTGATAACGTGTTCGTATAAATTTTAGTTTTATCACATGGTTATCGGTATAATCAAGAACTTCAAGAACCACTAAAGATATATTAGAAAGGATAGTTAGTGATGAAATAGAGGTTATCCACTTAATATGGTGAATTGTACATTTGATTGCATGATGGTAATGGGTATTTATACTACTAAATACACTAAACATTTTCATATTTTCACTTGGGTAAATAGGAGACTAGAACTAGCACAATATTAGTCATAAGTTGACAAAGTGGCAACCAATAATACATATCATTTTTGTTGTTGAGAATTTGATTTATAAATAACTAACTATATGGAATCGTTTAGTTTTGTAATTATCAATTAATATTATGCATATGAAGAATCAAATAGTCAAATTCGTTATTGTCTTGAAATTATATGAAACAAATACACTTAATTATATAATACAAAAGTAGTGCGGTAATCACTTTCTATAATGTATGTTTCCTACTAAATTTAAGTTATTACATACTGAAGTGTGTTTCAAAATTATTATTTGAAACGAACACTTCAGTATGTAATACAGAAATTTATGTATGAAACAATACTTTATAGAAAGTGAATTACCGCACTACTTTTGTATTATATACTTAAGTGTTTGTTTCAAATAATTTCAAGACAATAACAATTTGACTATTTGTTTCTTCATATGCATATATTAATTGATAATTACAAAACTCCTATATAGTTAGTTATTTATAAATCAATTCTCAGGCAACATAAATGTATGTATTATTGGTTGCCACCTTTGTCAACTTTAGACTAATAATGTGGCTAGTTCTTGTCTCCTAATTACCCAAGTGAAAATATGAAATGTTTAGTGTATTTTAGTAGTATAAATACCCATACAATCTATGCAATAAAATGTACCAATTCACCATATTAAAGTGATACTTGTATTTCATCTCTATCTATCTTTCTAATATATCTTTAGTGGTTCTTGACAGTTCTTGATTATACCGTTAAACCTTGTTTGATAAAACTAATTTATTGCAACACGTTATCAGCACGATCGTTCACGTCGTTATAATCAAGTAAGTTTTAGAAAATCTTTTCGGAGTAAACATTTTCTTAAGTTGGTTTCGTAATCGACAAAAGTATCTATTTTATCAAAACCATTTATAATTAACAAAGACACCCATTTTTGTAAAACGTTATATATTTCATAAAAAGCTTAATCAATTTACACAAACTTTTCGTTACCAATAATTTAGAATTGATGATTAAAAAGCATAACAATCTTAATCAACCATATGGACACATATGAGATTCTACCATGGACATATGACGAACTTGAGACTACTAACGATTTGTATCTTATTATTGCGCTAACGTTTATTATTGTTATCACTAACCTTTTATTTATGCAATTAACATTTACTTTATTTGCAAACTAACTTATTAGTGTACGCACTAACATTTATTTTATTGCACCTAACATTTATTTATGCAACTAACATTTACTTTACGCAATTAACATTTACTTATGCGGTAACTAATTTTTATTTATGTCTTAACTGTTATTTATTTACGTACACTAATTTTTATCTTGTATTTATCATAATGTGTTAACCGAGTTTATTTCTTATTTATTCTTTTTATCGATATCTTTATAAAAAACTTTTATAAAAATGTTTATACACAACAGCTCTTTAACGGTTGTAAACGGAAACAAACAGCTTTACAACGTCTATATTTTTCGCTATAAATTAAATCTGCAATCAAAAAGTTTCACAAAAAAATATCCTATATTCTTTAAATCAGTTTTTGCTCAATGAAGATTTTCATTATGATTCTCCCGACTTCTCATGTCAGTCACCATTATGCTGTCTACTTCTATATCCCTGCTTTTCCAATTCCCACCTAATGAGTTTGAAATTCTTATTGTGTAATTTGTTTTGCTCTCCCACTGTATTGTATTGCATTACTTATTGATATATATGGATTTTGATATTGACTTTATTATTTATTCCATTTGTGTTTAGCAACAAAATGTCAAACATTGAAAAACTCAAATTTCCAACTCTTGACATAACTGGAGCAAATTATATACAATGGACGAGATATGTTAAAAGGCATCTCAAATCAATGGGTGCTTTAGCAACGATACAAGAGGGAAACAAATGCTCAGAGAAAACCAAAGCGAAAGCTGTTGTTTTCCTCCATCAACACATTAATGAAATGGTAGAATTCGAATATTCTAATTGGGATGATCCAAGCTCTTTATGGAAAGATTTAGAAATCAGATTTAATAACCAAAGGGAAGTTTTACTCTCTTCTGCTAGAGATGAATGGAACAATTTATGGTTCCAAGACTTTAAAAAGGTTAATGAGTACACCTCTGCCTTATTCAGAATTTTCTGAACACTTAGATTTTGTGGGCAAACTGTTACTGAAGGAGATATGCTGGAGAAAACTTTCTCCACATTCTATGCTTCAAACTTAACTTTGCTTCAGCAACAATTACCGATTGCAAAATTTTTAAAAAGAATACTCTTGCTACTAAAATGTAAAATCTTCTTGTAGCAGAGAAAAACAATGAATTGTTAATGAAAAATCATCAAAGTCGTCCCACAGGATCGTTAGCACTTCCAGAAGCAAATGCCGTTAACAATAATGACAACAAAAACTCTGGAAGCAAAAGAAGAAGAGGTAACCCTCGTGGGAGTGGTCGTGGCCATTATGGCCACAACCATTTTCCCAACCGAAACTATACTTACCACCGAGGTGGTTATAATAGCCGTGGTCGTGGTCGTGGTCAGAGAAATAACTCTTATCACGCTCCACAAGTTAATAATATCAATCAGAAAAGTAATGAAGTTGGTACCTCCCAAAATGCCAAAGGATCCTGTTTCAGGTGTGGAAATGAAAATCACTGGTCTAAATCTTGTCGTACACCTTCACATCTATGTGAGCTTTACCAAGCATCTCATAAAGGAAAAGAGAAAGAAGTGAACCATGTAGATCAGTTTGATAACACAAACACTGAGCTTATTGCCTCAGACTTTTTTAATGACTTGGAAGTTTGAAAGAAAAGTTGTTGGATCTTAATAAATATGTATAATACCTATGTAAAATAATTATGCATTTCCTTTCAGTAACTTTGTTTAACTATGTATAATTATTTTTCCTTTCATGTAAAATAAATAAATTTTTTAATAACATCTGTTATGTACACTTATTATTTTTTTTCTTTATGTTAATATTAGAATTTTAAAATAAGTCTAAATGAAGCGCAATATCAAGCAAAGGATGGAGACCTATGCATAGCGAATAGTGGTGCCACACACACTATCCTTAAATCCAAGAAATATATTTTTGAATTAAAACCAAACAAGGGAACCCATGGAACAATTTCAGGTTTCCTACAAAACTGATTGACGAAGTAGGGAAAAGCTAATTAGTGTTTACCTAAATGGTTTACAACTCTTGATAGAGAATGTTTCTATTTTCCCCAAATCTAAAAGAAACTTATTAAGTTTCAGATGCATATATCAAAATGGATATGATACTCAGTCAAGGACTATTAGAAACAAGAAGTATTTACATATCATAAATAAGAATCAAGTATTTGAAAAACTGCCAATGCTCCATTCTGGTTTGCATTATACACATATTAATGTGCCTCAAGCACATATGGCAGTTAAAGAAAAATATTGTGGTATATTCAGCTTATGGCATGACAGGCTAGGTCAACCAGGATCAACAATGATGAAAAGAATAGTCGAAAACACACATGGACATCCACTAAAAGATCAAAGGTTCTCTAAAATGGATAAGGTGCCTCTATGTACATCATGCTCTCTTGGAAAACTAATTGTAAGGCCTTCACCACTTAAAATTGAAAATGAATCACCTATGTTTCTTGAAAGAATTCAAGGTGATATATGTGGCCCAATTCATCCACCATGTGGACCATTTAAATACTTCATGGTTCTAATAGATGCGTCCAGTAGATGGTCTCATGTCTCCTTATTATCAACTCGTAATGTGGCATTTGCCAAATTTCTTGCTTAAATTATTAAATTAAGGGCACATTTTCCTGATTATACACTTAAAAGAGTGAGACTTGATATTGCAGGAGAATTCACATCACATTCTTTTAATGATTATTGCATGTCTGTTGAATTGTTAGTTGAAACATCCAGTTGATCTCGTTTCAATAACAAAATGTTTAGCTGTAACATTAAACAACGCCTCCTGACTAATAGCTTATGACCAATTGATAATGAGAAAACTAAAACTCCATGTTTCTATGTGGGGGACATGCAATTTTACATGTTGCATCATTGATTCGCATGAGACCAAGTGCAAATCATAAATACTCTCTATACAACTTGCTTCTGGCCAAGAACAACATTTTCTCATATTAGGAATTTTTGGTTGTGCAGGTATGTACCATTGCAACACCTTAACGCACAAAAATGGGTCCTCATAAGGAGATTGGAATTTATGTTGGATAAGGAACAATCTTCCATCATAAGGTATGTTGAGCTTTAATGGGTGATGTCTTCATAGCACGTTTTGCTGATTTCCATTTTAATGAGGCTATTTTCCCTCCGCTTGGTGGAGAAAAGAAAACCCAAAAGAAAGATGTCTCATGGAGTGAACCTTCCTTGTTGTATCTTGATCCTCGCATTAAACAAGTTGAGGTCTTAAGGTCAAAAGATTGATGCATTTTACATGAAATGCAAATCGTTTACCTGATGCATTTAAGATACAAAACGAGTAACTAAATCACATATACCAGCTGCTAATGCCCCAGCTCGTGTTGAAATACCAAATAAGCGAGATGGTGATAACATCGCTCAAGAGTCTCAAAAGCATTTTGAAATCGTGGATGCACCAATTGGTTAAAGGAAAGAATCCTGTAAAAAGAAAATGAACTGAAAAGAACTCTGACATGGAAGAAAATGTTCTTAATGAAACATAAAGATATCCAAAAAACTCAATCGGGAAGAAAATAAATAATATGAATCATGAAATGTCAATCATGTTAGTCAAACAATTATTTATGGGTTCGACATGAAATTAGGAGACATGGATGAGATATATTCTCTTATTCTTTATTTTTTTTATGTAGCAAGTAATATTGTAGGTCCTTGGTTTAGGATCTGACTAGACTTTTGTAAGACGATAACTAACTTGAATAAATCCAAATCAAACTATTATGAGAGACACTGACTATGAATATTCAAGTGTTAATGACGGGACCTTACACAGAATAAGAAGAAACACGGACATACTAAATTGCTATTAAGCTCTAATGCTTCTATTGATATATTTCAATCACGTAGTACATAACATTGTGCCTTAGGGTTCCTTTTATACACCAAGGAAACCCTAATGGGCTTACAATCGTGTCAAAGGATAATACATATCCTTTCCTAAGATATCTCCTAAGATATCTCTAAGATAACTATTACTATTCTGTTACATAAACAGACTTAACTATGAACAGAACTAACTATGACCAGTACTAACTCTAGTACTGCTACTAATACCTAGTACTAACTTAGTACGCCAGACTTAACTTAGTACTGACAGTTATTTAACTTTAAATACTACCAGAACTAAATATTACTCCTACCAGACTTAACTGTTATACTACCAGTATTAAGTTTGTTACAATCTATTTCCTAACAATCCTCCCCTAACTTGATCTTCACTTGTGAACTTCAAGTTCCTTCAAAACATTCTTGATCTTTACTTTAAATACTTTAAGCTTTCTGAGGATGTTGTAAATAGAATTCTTCAAGTTATTCTTGATCTGCAACACTTCAAGTCATCTCTTTTTAATCTTTGCAGCAACTATTCTTCAAATTTCTTCAGCAATCCATCATCTCAGCAACAATGACAATATGTACATCAAATCATTTAGTTTTAGTCTATTCTCATCACTTCCAGGTGTGTTAACTCCTGTGAGAGGTGAATCATTGAAAATTTAATAGATTTGATGTCTCTTTATCCAGTTAGCATTAACTCTGGGAATAGTCAGTCCTTTTTGGCACACCAGAAAGGCTGCATGTCCGATGGTTGACTGAAGAACCATTTAAACTCTCAGAACATTAAACATTGGTGAGTTAAATTTACCATATGGTTTTTGGCAAACCATTTATTACAGCATAAACGGATTTGATATGCCTTTACCTGTAGACCGTTTGCGCAGGGCTAGTCCAATCCTTGGCACCTCTAGAAAAGGTAAATTCCATGGTGGATTGATAACATGTCAAACTGTTTGTAAATGAAACTTGGTGAGTTGATATACCATCTACTTTTTGGTAAAGGTGTATCACATTATTAGGATTTACAATTTGTCTTTTACCATAAGCCAATAATCTTATGGATAGTTTATGGTTTTCCCACAGGCCTTTACACTAAACCATTTAACTTATGGGCATAGCCAACTCCTTTACTTAAAACAGATATGGTGAGTTGAAACCATACAACTTATTTGCAGTTGTAACCATAGAACTGGATTTGAGGAAGTATTTACCAAGAGCCGTTTGCTCTTGGACTAGCATCCTTATGTCAGGTATAGACATGGTGAACTGCTAACATTTGTTGTGTTTAGTGATAGCCACCTCCACCAAGTGTTATCCTTTCTTATTTCATCCTATGGCTTCTAACGCTTAAAACTTTTACTACTTCCTTATTCCGCTTGGCTTTTCCATCATTTTCACAGTTATAGCATTACTCATCTGGCTTTCTCCTTGAAGGTTTCTTATTAGCATGCCTTTGATTATTAAGCCAGATAATGGATATTTTCTTTCAATTAACATATAAATATCCATTGACTCCAAGTTCAAGCAGTGTACTCTACAGGTATCATAATATCTCCAACTTATGATCCTTTGCTGACCTAACAAACTCCAAATAGGATCTGTACTAAGAGGTTCTTCAAACATATTCTTTAAATACTTCCAAAATACCTTCTCTAGCTCATCCTATGGTCATCCATCCTATATCTATTATTTACAATATATTAACCGTAAGAACATCCTTTAGATATATCCTTCAGCTAGCACCAAATTAATGTACACTATATCAGTTTATTTCCCTAACTATTTTGGTACACTCCCTTTTTTTCATTGCTTTGATAATCTTATAGGTAGCTATACTAGGTGATTTCATAGCTACAGGAATAGGATTATATTAGAATTGTAGTACCGGAGACAGACTCTTCTTTGTTTACCAACATCTTCTGAATCTTCAGAAATCATCTCTTATCATGGTCTGTTTGCAATCATTCCTTGCCATCTGTTTTACTTCTTTGTCCAGACTTTTTTGGTTGGCTCATCATCTTTGCTTCATATTCTTTAGTCTTTTTTTGTTAGTCTTTGTCTGAGCTCTTCACCATTATCTCTTTCAAAAACTAGCTTTAGTAGCTTCAAAAGTTCATTGGTGCAAACAATTCAACTGTTTCTCCAAACTTATCCTAATTCCTCTTTAATTTTCTTCAAAACTCCAATTCTTCAGCTGAGATAACTTCCTATGTCCCCGATTCTTCAAATAATTCATCATATAGTCTTCAGCTGTGTTGGGTATGGCTTATTCTTTTAGCTCTTGCTCTTTCCTCTGCAAAATATTTCTTCCTTTTGATTTACATATCAACCATCTTCTTTGCAAATTTTCTCTTGTAAGTCCCTTCTTAGCAACTTTTGACAAATCTGCATTAGCTGTAATCTTTTGCTCTATTCAATCCCAGATCTTCATCTGTGTAATGTGAGCTTCCAATTTGAACTTGAGCTTTTCTTTTCTTCTGGTGTTCATTCAATTCTTCTTATTTCTGCATTCTTTGTGCTAGGATTGAAATCCAAGTGTACTTGTTTAGCCACCTCTTTTTTTTTTTTTCTGTTAACGTTCCAATATGATTGGCTTCAGCAAGGCTAGTTCCTCCTGTAAAAGTAGGTTCCTTTGACTTCTTAGGAGTTTCTTCAATGATCATAGGAGCTTTTCCTGCTCTTTGGCCTTTATCAGGAGAAGGAGTAGACCTTTTAGCACTGCCAGTACTAACTTGTTCACTAACAGTACTAAGTTTAATATTGTCAGTATTAAACTCCGTCAGCTGTATTAATTCTTCAAGCTCCTGTATCACGTCTTCTTAAAAATCCCAAGCTTGAGACAACCTTCTTTCCCTTAGTCTCTTTTCTTCTCTTATATCTCCTTCCCTTATCTATGGACTTTGGCTTTAGAGAGGCAACCCTGGAGAGAGTTTTGGCTGCTTCAAGAGTATTAGGACTTATGTCTTCCACTTGTTCCTCCCCTGAAGCATTTACTTTTGTCATAGAAGGAGTAACCAGTCCTTGTACCAAAGAAGCTAGAGGATCATCTTGACTTTTCCTCCCCTGAGCCTCAGGTTCTTCCTCTTCAGAGTCTGATAAAACCATATTTCTCCTTTTCAAAAACCCTTCCAGCTTCTTCACTTTCTTGACTAACTTCACAAGTGCATTCCCCATTGTCAGCTTGGTTTGTTTGAGTTCCGTTTCCAGGCTGTCAATTTTTGATATCAACTGAGGAACTACGTGAAGTAAATCATCCATAGTCATTTGTTCATGAGCCTGTTCTTGTGGGGGTGAGAAGTGTTGGTGGACAGGAGATGGCTCCTCAAAGGTGTGTTCAAATGGTGCAGGTTCAGTTTCAGGTATAGGTGTAGGTGTAGGTATGGATGCAGGGATAGGTGGTGGAGATTGTACTGGAGGTGATGATGTGGATGGTACTGGAAGTGTGGATGCTGATGGTTGAGATTGAGTCATAGCATGATGTTCTTGACCTGCATTTGGATTAGTAGTAGCAACAAGTAACATAGCAGGCAATAAAGGTCTTGGTGCCCCTCGAAAACCCCTTTTCATATTCCCAAAGATCTTTTTGGTCAGGGTCACAGCCAGATAAAGGTGTTTGTTTTCCGTTTGAATATTCAAAATCAGTTGCAGAAAACGAGGATACATCAAAAACTTCGTCTTGCTTTTCAAATTTGCCACCATACCATCAAAAATAAGTTTTGAAAAATTATAAACTCTATCAGTGGATAGACAAATCAAAGCAGTAGCAATATTGCTACCGAATTGATCCCATCCACCACTTTTAGAGCTTATACAGTGCAAAAGATGGTGGACTAAATATCTCCATTGGGGTGTGAAAAAACTTTTCCAAAATGTGAAGATTCCATCAGTAGGATACCCCATTTACCCCCATCCCCTCAAAAATTTCATCATTTGGCAACATTGTAATCCCTGTGGCATCTACTAATTGAAGTGTATCTCTAATAGACGCCTCATTTATTGTGTACCCGATGGTATCAATGGTTGCATGTATTTCTAGAGTCCTATCAGCTATATTATTGGTAGTAGCAGTCTGCCAAAACCGTTTTACTAGGGAATCATAGATAGTTGGATTAGAAGTTAAGGCATTCCTGAGGTTGGAACCTCGAAGAAAATCCACTATCTCAGCAAATCCTGCACTTTCGTCAGGCTTGCGCAAAAACCCCACTTGATTGTGTTTGTCACAATATTTTAATTGGGCCATGAGACAATCGTATCAATAAGAGGGATGAATGTTTACTTGGGTGTTGATGCGAGTGAGGTTGTAGATGCTGGTAACAGGACGCTTGACTATTTTTGTTATAAAATAAAAGAAGATTTTTACTTTGCGAAAAGGAGATAGCAATAAAAAGATAAGTATGAAAGAGAAATCAAACTTTATCTATATATAGCTTCTCTGAGAAACGATAATAGCGCCGTAAAAATCTGTAACAGTAACATTTAAACAGTGATAAAGCAGAAGAAAGTCAAATTTCACGCAACCAGCATTAATAATAACCTACCAGTATTAAAAATTACACTACTAGACTTAATATTGGTCAAACAGAATTAATTAAGAATCAACCCGAATTAACTCTTTTGCTACCAGAATTAAGTATTTACTGAAGATGAACAAAAGCTAAAATCGTATCACACTTGCCTTTCATCTGCACATCCATGCTATGCCTGCAAAAATTAGTCTGAAACAAAGAAAACCATATTGCAAGAGAGTGTATAGACAGAATTAATGAAAATAATCTACCCGAATTAATACTGCTTAACTACCAGTATTAATATGAACTAACTAACAGTATTAATGACTACTTAGCTACCAGAATTAAACAAACTATACAACTAAGCCTCCCCTTAAATGTAGCTATGGGTTTATCATACCAATGCTAACCACCAAGTAATTAAACCGTGGTCCATCAAAAGGTTTGGTCAACAGGTCAGCTACATTTAAGTCTGTGTGAATTTTCTCCACACTAATGAGCTTCTTCTCATAACAATCTCTTATAAAGTGGTGACGTATCTCGATGTGCTTTGTCTTGGAATGATATACTGGATTCTTCACAATGCAGATTGTGCTTTCGTTGTCAATGTGGATTTTGGTATTCATGAAATTGAAACCATAGTCCAGTAATTGATTTTGAACCCACAATACTTGTCCACAGCAATTTGCAGCAGCTACATATTCAGCTTCAGTTGTTGAAGTAGCCACTATTGTCTGTTTCTTACATTGCCATGAGATAAGTCTTTGTCCAAGAAATTGACAACCACCTGTTGTGGATTTCCTGTCAAGGTTGGACCCACCATAATCACTATCAGAGAATGCTTCCAAGTCAAAGGGTGATTCCCTAGGATACCATAAGCCCAAGTTTGGTTTGCCCTTAAGATACTTGAAGATTCTCTTGACAGCATTGAGATGAGAAGTCTTTGGAGTTACCTGAAAACGTGAACAAACACATACTGCATACATTATATCAGGTCTAGAGGCAGTTAAGTACATGAGGGAACCTATCATGGATCTGTACAAGTGTACATCTACATCAATAGCTTCCTCATCCTTTGTCAGAGGCACCTTGGTCTCCATGGGTGTTATTGCAGCTTTCACATTTACAAGATCAAATTTCTTGAGTATCTCAGCTACATACTTGTCCTGAGATATGAAGATTCCTCCCTTGTTCTGTTTGACTTGTAGACCTAAGAAAAATGTGAGTTCACCCATGGAACTCATCTGAAATCTGCTTTTCATCAAGGCTTCAAACTCATCACACCAAGACTTGTTGGTAGAACCAAAAATGATATCATCAACATACACTTGAACCAGCATGATATCCTTTTTGTCCCTTTTAATGAATAAAGTCTTGTCAATTGTGCCCCTCTTGTATCCATGCTTCTCTAGGAATGTTGATAAAGTAGCATACCAAGCTCTAGGAGCTTGATGCAGTCCATACAAAGCTTTGACCACCTTATAAACCTTTGTAGGATGATCAGGATCAACAAAACCAGGAGGTTGGGAGACATAAACCTCTTCATCAATAGTGCCATATAGAAAAGCACTTTTAACATCCATTTGATATACTATGAACCCTATAAATGAGGCAAAGGCTAAAAACAACATGATAGCTTCTATTCTTGCCACAAGAGCAAAAACCTTATCATAGTCAATACCTTCTTCCTGTGTGTACCCTTGGGCCACCAATCTTGCTTTATTCCTCACAACCACACCTCTTTCATCTCTTTTATTTCTGTAGACCCACTTGGTGCCAATCACCTTCATTCCATGAGGTAGATCTACAAGAACCCATACTTGTTGTAGCTTGAACTGTAACAGTTCTTCTTGCATGGCTTGAACCCAACTGTCATCTTGTAAAGCTTCATTAATCTTTTTAGGTTCCTCTTGAGATAGAAAAACATGCAAAACAAACAATGCTGTTGATCTTTGTGATTGTTTCTTTGCTGTTTTTGAGTATGACTGAGAAGAGCATGAGCTCCTGATTTGTTCTGCACTTTGCTCCTAGTTTGCACAGCTGACTTAGGATCACCAAGTATTTGACTTTTTGGGTGAATACTATGAATCCTAAGTGTAGGAGTAGGACTGACTTCAATTTCTGTAGGAAGACTGTTGAAGTCAGTTATCACACCTTCCTCATCATAAGATGCCTCATCAAAAATTCCTGTCTCAGGCTTGTGAAAGATTTCAAGCTCTGGCATAAGTGAATCATCATGATCAAGCCTACCAGTATTAACTGTCTGACTACCAGTATTAACTGAAGGAGTACTGGTAGTGTTGTTTTCAGGGACTGTCCCTAAATGCTTTAGGGCAATTTCTTCCAACTCTCTTCTAAAAGCTTGAATCTTAGGATTAGTAGAGGAATCCTTCATCTCTTTTTGAGGTTCTGTCAAGGTCTCCTCTGGCTTTGAATTTGTGGAAGTTGTCCTTGATCTTTTGCTCAGAAAATCTTGACAGCTGAAGGTAAAAAACAATAAGCTCTATTCTCATATTTTTCCTCAGAAGCAATAGACTCAAGAAGTTTGTGAAGTACCTGCATGTTAGTTTCCTCTGAAATACCTGCATTGTTAGCTTGATTCTCCAAAGATACAGGAATATAGTTCATAGAATCAGTAAGATAGTCAATATCAAACATCCATCTATATCCTACTCCTTTGACATTGGGTTTTTCTTCAAGAAAATTAACATGCAGATTAACTTCTACTCTTTTGGTTACTAGATTATAAACCCTATAGGCTTTGCTGTTTAGAGAGTAACCAACTAAGAATCCTTCATCAGATTTTCTATCAAACTTTCCAAGCACACTAAGAGTATCTAGGATGGTAACATGACACCCAAAAGGTCTTATGTAGCTTATAATTGGTTTGTGGCCAAACAAAAGCTCATAAGGAGTTTTGTGTTGAGGTTTTGTCACTCTAACCCTATTAAAAGTATATACTTTTTTAATAGGGTTAGAGTGACAAAACCTCAACACAAAACTCCATATGAGCTCTTTGTATTGGCACAAACCCTTTTATAGCTTCATAAGACCTTTTGGGTGTCTTGTTACCATCCTGATACTTTTAGTGTGCTTTGGAATGTTTGATAGAAAAATCTGTTGAGGGGATTCTTAGTTTAGTTACTCTCTAACAGCAAAGCCTTTTGGGTTTATAATCTAGTAACCAAAAGAGTAGAAGTTAATCTGCATGTTAATTTTCTTGAAGAAAAACCCAATGTCAAAGGAGTAGGATATAGATGGATGTTTGATATTGACTATCTTACTGATTCTATGAACTATATTCCTGTATCTTTGGAGAATCAAGCTAACAATGCAGGTATTTCAGAGGAAACTAACAGTGCACGCGTACTTACAATATTCTTGAGTCTATTGCTCTCTGAGTGAAAAAATATGAGGAAAGTATGAGCTTATTGTTGTACCTTCAAGCGGTCAAGATTTTCTGAAGCAAAAGATCAAGGACAACTTCCAAAAATTCAAAGCCAGAGGAGACCTTGACAGAACCTCAAAAAGAGATGAAGGATTCCTCTACTAATCCTAAGATTCAAGCTTTTAGAAGAGAGTTGGAAGAAATTGCCCTAAAGCATTTAGGGACAGTCCCTGAAAACAACACTACCAGTACTCCTTCAGTTAATACTGGTAGTCAGACAGTTAATACTGGTAGGCTTGATCATGATGATTCACTTATGCCAGAGCTCGAAATCTTTCACAAGCCTGAGACAGGAATTTTTGATGAGGCATCTTATGATGAGGAAGGTGTGATAACTGATTTCAACAGTTTTTTTTTTCCCACAGAATACTCTCAAAAAACTCCCTCAACGCAAATTGAGTCAGTTCTACTCCTACACTTAGGATTCATAGTATTCACCCAAAAAGTCAAATACTTGGTGATCCTAAGTCAGCTGTGCAAACTAGGAGCAAGGTGCAGAACAAATCAGGAGCTCATGCTCTTCTTTGTCATACTCAAAAACAGCAAAGAAACAATCACAAAGATCAACAACATTGTTTATTTGCATGTTTTCTATCTCAAGAGGAACCTAAAAAGATTAATGATGTTTACAAGATGATAGTTGGTTCAAGCCATGCATGACGAACTTTATAATTCAAGCTTACAACAAAGTATGGGTTCTTGTACGATCTACTCATGGTATGAAGGTGATTGGGCACCAAGTGGGTTTCTACAGAAATAAAAGAGTGAAAGAGGTGTGGTTGTGAGAAGAAACATAGCAAGATTGGTGGCCTTGGGTACACACAGGTAAGAAAGGGTATGACTATGATGAAGGTTTTTTTGTCCTGTGGGCAAGAATAGAAGCTAATCAGTTGTTTTTGGCCTTTGCCTCATTTATGGGGTTCATTAGTTTAACCAAATGGATTTAAAATTGCTTTTCTGTAGGTACTATAGATGAAGAGGTTTATGTCTCACAACCTCCTGGATTTGTTGATCCTGATCATCATACAAATGTTTATAAGGTGGTCAAAGCTTTGTATGGACTGCATCAAGCTCCTAGAGCATTTAGTATGATACTATATACACATTTCTAGAGATGGGGGGCAATTTTTCTTTTTGTGTTTTTTTGTTATTTTGGTGGATTGTTTTTGGTTTTATTTGGTTCATTTGTATTAATTTTTTTTTTTTATTTCTTGGTATTTGATTTATTTTGGAATTCTCTATTTTTTTTTTTGGGTTTTTTTTCTTGTATCATATTTGTGATTTTTATTTATTTATTGGTTTTTTGTGGATTTTTTACTTCTTTTTATTGTTTTTGATGTATATTTTTGGATTTTTTTTTTTGTTTATTTTGTTTTTTTTATGAATTATCTTTTATGTGTTTATTTTTTTTTTGTTTTGGTCTGTTTTTTTTTCTAATTTTTGGATATTTTTTTTTTTAATAATTTCTTTTTTTTTGTTTTTCTTGATTTGGTTTCTTTTTTTTTTTTATTTTATTGGATGTTTTTTTTTTTTTTTTTTTGTGGTTTTTTTTGTGGTTAATGGGTTATTTTTTTTTCTTTGTTTTTTTTATTTTTTTATACTGTTTTTGTTTTCTGATTTTTTTTTTAATTTGATTTATTTATTATCTTATAAGTTTGTTTTTTTTTTGTATTTAATATTCTTTGTGTTTGTTTCACTTTATTTCTTTTGTTATAGTTTTTTTTTTTTTATGGATGGTTTTTTTATTTTGCTATTTTTGTTTTTTTTTATTTCTTTTGTTTTCTTTTTTATTTTTTTTGAGGTTTTTTTTTTTTTTTGTTTTGTGTTTGTTTTCTTATGTGGTGGGTTTTATTTTTTTGATGGTTACTTTTAATTTTTTCTTTTATTTTTTTTATATTTTTTGTTTGTTTTTGTTTGCATTTTGTAATAATGGTTGGTTTATTTTATTATGGTTATTTTTTATGGCAATTTGTTGTATTTTTTTGTTGGTATTTTCTGGTATTTATTGTTTTTGGTTTTTTTTTTTTATGGTTATTTTTTTTTTTTGGATTGTGATTTTTTTTTTTTTTTTTTTTTTTTTTTTTACTTATTATTTATTGAATTCTGTTTTTTTATTTTTTTGTTTTGGTTTATTTTTTTTAATATTTTGTTCATTTGGTGGGGATATTTTCGTGGTATATCTTTTTTTGTTTTTTTTTTTTTTTTTTTTATATGATTATTATGTGTTGGGTTGTTTTTTGGTTAATTTTTTATTTTTAATTTGTTGTTTTCTTGCTTTGTTTTTTGTGGTTTTTTGTTTTGTTTTGTTATTATGATATTTTTCTTTTTTCTTTTATTTTTTTTTTGATTTAAATTTATGGTTGTTTATTATGGTATTGGTGTTGTTTATTTTGGTGATTGTGTTTTTTATTTTTTTTTGTATTTTTATTTTTTTTTTAATATTATACTTATTGTATTGTTGTTTTTATTTTATGGCTGGTTTTGGATTATTTGGGTATTTTTATATTTATTTTTGCTTGTTTTATGTGTTTTGGTATTTTGGTTGGATTTATTCATAATGGTTCTGTTTTAATTATTTTTTATATATTTTTTATTTGTTCTTAATTATTGTGGATTTTATTTTTTTTTTGGTTTTTCTTCTATATGGATATATTTTTTTTGGATTTTATTTTGTTATTGGTGTTTTTTGTGTGATGTTTTTTTTTTTTTTTATTTTTTGGTATTTTTTTTTTTTTTATTATTTATATAATTTCTGTGTTAATATAATATTGAGTTGTTTTTTATTTTAATTTTAGATATTATTGGTTTTTTATGTGGCTTTTTTTGTTGGTATGTTATTTTCTGCTTTTATTTCATTTTTTATTTGGTTGGATTGATGTTTAAATTTTTTTGTTTGGATTATATTTTTTCTATGGTATTTATTTTTTTTTTTTTTGGCTTTGGTTTTTTTTTGTTATTTGTTGTTGTTGGTATTTTTGGTTTGGATGTTGTTGGATTTTTTATTTATTTATTTGTAGTTGTTATGTTTGTAATCATCGATTGCTTAGTGTTTTTTTTTTTTTATTTATTGGTCATTTTTTTTTTGGGAGTAGTTTATTGTTATTATTATGATTATTTTTTGGTTGGGTTTGTTTTTATTGGGTTTTGGTCTATTGTATTGGCTTTATTTATTGGTTATTTTGGTTTTATATTTTTTTTTTTTTGTTTGGACATTTTGGTTAGTTTTTTTGTTCTTTTGGTTTTTTATTGGTTTGGTATATTGTCTATTGTTTATTAATTATTTCATATCGTTTTTATGTTTTTTTGTATTTTTTGGTTTTTTTTTGTTAAATGGATTGTTTTTTTGATGGTATTGTTTTATTTGTTTTTTTGTATGTTTTTTTTGGTTTCATGTGGTTTTTATTTTTTTAACTTTATGTTTTTTGTTTTTTTTATGTATTATTAATTGTGTATTTTGTTAGTTGGTCTTTTGGATTGTTTGGTTTTGGTATTTTGGTTTTATTTCTGTTTTTTTTTATTGGTATTTTATTATTGTTTGTTGTTTGTTTTGTTATGGTTGTCTTTTTTTTTTTGTTTATTTTTATTGGTTTGTTTTTTTTTTTGTTATTTTGCTTTCTATGTTTTATTCTTTTTCTTTTGGTTTTATTATTTATTTTATTTATTTTATGTGTGGTTATGTTTGTTTGGATAGTTTTTTGTTGGTTGGAATGGTAATATTTTTTGTTATGGGTTTTAATTTCGTCTTTTCTGTATATAATTGATATTCTTTATGGTATGGAATTTTTATTATATTTATTTTATATTTATTCTTTACTGCATTATACTTGGTTTATTTATTTGTATTTTTGGTGATTTGGGTTTATTGGTCTTTATGTTTTTTTTTATAATTTGTGTTCTTATTTATTGGTTGATTATTTTTTTTTTAATTATTTTATTATTCTGTTTTTTTGGTTTTTGGTGTTTTTTGGTTGTTTTTTTTTTATTTCTTTTTGTGCGGTTTGGACTCTTTTTTTATGATTTTCTTGGGGGGGCATGCTGTGTTTTTATTGGTCTGGGTATATTTATATTTCTTCTGTTGGTTTTTTTTTTATTTTTGATATTTTTTATTATTGGATTTATTTTATTGTATGTGCATTTTCTAATTATATGTGTAATTTTTGATTTTTTTTTTTTTGGATTGGATTTATTCTTTTTCTATAATTTCATTTGGTTTTTTTATTTTGTTTGTGTTTGTTATTTTTTTTTTTGTGAGTGTTTTTTTGGATTTTTTGGATGTTTTTTAATTGGATTTAGTGATGGTTGGGACTGTTATTGATTTTTTTTGTTTTTTTTGGTTTTTTTTTTAATTTTTTATATTTTGATATGGTTTGTTTTTTGAAGTATGTGTTGTATGTGGTATTTAATTTATATTGTTTTTTATTTTCTATTGTTTATATTTTTTTTGGTGGTAATTTTTTTCTTGGTGATTTTTGTTTTTTTTTATGTACTATGATTTGTTGGATTTTATTTAATTTATTTTTATTGAATTGTTTATTTTATTATTGGTTTATTATTTTTCTTTTTTTATTATGTCTGGTTTCTGGATGTGCTTGGGTTTTTTTTTTTTTTTTATTTTTATCTTTATATATTAATGTTATTTAAATTTTTTTTTTTACTGTTTTTTTTTCTTTGGTTTTTTTTTTTTGGATGATTTTTTTTTTTATGTGATGTTTTTATTTTTTTAATTGTGGTTTTTAATTTTTTTATTGGTCGTTCTCTTTTGAGTTTTATTTTGTGGATATTGGTTTTTTTTTTGGTTTTTTTGTTTGGGTTTTTTTTAGATTTTATTTTTATTTAATATAATTTTGTTGTTACTTTTTTTTTTATTGTTTATTTTATTGGATGTGTTGTTTATGGTGTTGTTGATATTTTGGCTTTATTTTTATTTTGGATTGTATGTATTTATTACTTTCTTTTTCTGTTTTTTTGTGTTTGTTTATTGTTAACTTTATGTTTTTATGGTGTTTTTAATATAAATTTTTTTTGTTATTTATATTTATATTGATTGGTTTTTTTGTATTGATATTAGTGGTTTTTGGTATTTTGCTGTTTGTTTTTTGCGTCGATTCTTTATTGGATTTAATTGATTGGGTTTCGACTGGTTTGATTTTTGGGTTGTTTATGGTTTTATTTATGGTTGGTTTTCATCTGTTATTGGTTTTTATTTATGATTTTTATTTTATTTTATTATTTCATTTTTTTATTTTTTATTTGTGGTTTTTTTTTGATTTTAATTTTTATTTCTTTTTTGTTATTAAGATTTTTTTCTGTATATGTGTGGCTATTTGGTTTCTTTGTTTGCTGGTTTTTTTTAATTTTTTTGTATTTTTTTTTTTGGTATTTCTATCATTTTCATGGTTTTTGTTGTTATTGTCTCTTTGGTTATCTTTATTTTTGGATAATTTTATATTTTTTTTTTGTTTTTTTTTTTATTTTTTTTGTCTGGTTTTATTTTTTGATTTTTTGTCTTTGGTGGTGTTGTTTTTCTATTCACGCTTTCCTTTTTTTTTTGTTCTTGATTGGATTTTTTACTCTTAAGTGTTTTTTTTTATTATCTTATATTTGTAATTTGGATTTGATTCTTATTTTCTTTTTTGTATATGGTTTGGGATACTATGGTTTTTATTTTCTTTGGTTTTTTTATTATTGCGTTTATTTGGGTGGATTTATTTATTTTGTTATGTTTTTTGTGGTTTTAATTTTGGGTTGCTTTTTACTTTAACATTTTATGGTGCATATTTGGTTTTTTTCTAATATGATAGTTAGATTTATTTTATTTATACGTCTATTGTTATGTTTTTGTATTTATGATTGTGTTATAGCAATGGTTTATTTGATAATGTTTTATTTCTTGTTTTTTTTTTATTTTTTCATTTTATGTTTTTTTATTTTTTTTTGTTTCTTTTGTTTTTTGGAATTATTGTTATTGATTATATGGTTTTTGTTTTTTATTAAATTTTATTTTTTGGGTTATAGTGTTTTGTTTTTTATTGTTTTGGTTAATTATTCTACTGTTTATATTTTATTCTTTATGTTTTGTTTTTTAGTTTGATTTCTTTCTTTTGCTTTTTTGTTTATATTGTGGCTTTTTATTTTTCTTGTATTAGTATTTATTTATTACTGTTTATTTTGATATTTACTTCTTTGATTAGTTTATAGTTTATTATGGTTTATTATTATTTTTATCATTTGATTTAATAGGTATTATTTTAATTTTTGTTTTTTAATTTATTATTTTTATTAATTTTATTTTGTGATTTATGGATTATTGTTGTCTATTGGTTGGTTGTGTGTCTTTGATTTTTTTTTTATTTGGTTGGTTGGTATGTTTATTTCATTACTGTTTGTGTTATTATTTTTGTGTGTTTTCTTATGTGGTTTTCTTTGGTTTTATATTAGGTATAATTAATTTGATTTTTATTATTTTTTATTTTGGTTGTTTTTTCTTGTGTTTTTGGTTTGGTGTGGCTGTTTGGTTTTGTGGTTCTTATTTTTATTTATATTAAAATTTGATTTGATATTTCTTTGGCTATGTTAATTTTTTGGTTGGAATTTTTTCTGTTTTTATGATTTATATGGTTTTCTTGTGGTTTTTTTTTATTTGTCATATTATATTTTTGGTTTGCCTTTTATTCTTTTTTGGGTTTTTTTCATTTTTGGACTTTTTTTATTATTGGGATGGTTTGGCAATTCTGGTTGATTTTTTAAATTTTGATGTTTTATTTTCGTTTGATTTGGTTATTACTTTATGGTTGGGTTATTTTTTGATTTTATTTTGTATTTTGATGGTATGGTTTATTTTGATTTTATTTTAATATTTATGGATTTGTTGGAGCATTTTTATATTTATTAGTTTTTTTTTATTTTGGTTATGTATGTTTATTTGATCATTATTTTTTTATTTTTGTATTGGATGGTTTTTATTTGTCTTTTTATGTTTTTTGGCTTTTATTTAATTTTGTTTTTTTTATCATTTCTAATGTGGTGGAATTTTTTTTTTGTCTCTATTGGATGGTTGTTTTATTTTATTTATTTTTTTTTTGTTTTATGATAATTAATATTGGCATTTTTTGGATTGGTTTTCTTATTATAATTTGGATTTTCACTATTGGATATTGGTTTTTTTAATTTTTTGATGGTTTTTTATTTTTTGTTTCGTTTTTTATTTATTTTGTGGTTATTTAATTTTTGTTTATTTATTTGTTTTTTTGGTTTTTTATGGTTTTTTTGGTATGGTGGTCATGTTTTTTTGATTTTATTTTTTTTTCTTTTTTATTTTTTAGATTATGATTTTATTTGGTTATTGGTTTATTTTGGTTTTTTTGGGATATTTGGTTTTATTGTTTTTTTTTAATATTTAATTTTTTTTATGGTTTGTTTGTCTTTTATTTTTTTTTTATGAATAATTTTTATTTTGCATTGTTTTTTTTTTTGTTTTTTTTTTTTTTTTTTGTTTTTTTTATTTTTGTATTGGTTTGGATTATTGTTTTTTTATTGTGATTTGGTATTTGGTTTTTTATTTGTTTATTTTTTTTGTTTGATTTTGTTTATTTATATTTTGTTATTTTGGTTAATTCGTCTGTTCATTGGTGATTATTTTTTCAATACTCTTTGGTTTGGTTGTATTTTGGTTTGGTTTATATTTTTGGTTTTCGTTTTTTTTTTTTTTGTAATTTCTTGGTTTTGTTTATGGTTTTTATAGTAGTGGTTTATTTTTCATATATATGTTTTTTTGGGGATTATTATTTCATTTTTTAGTTTTTGTTTGTTTATTTTTTTGTTGGTTTTGTTATCCCTGTCGGAATGGTATGGTTTTATGTTTAACTTGTTATTTGGATTTATTTCATTTTATTATTAGGTTTTTGTATTATTTTACTTGTGGTTTTTTTTTTTTATTTTTTTTTTTTTATTTTATAATTTTTATTTTTTTTGTTTTTTTGTTTTTTTCATTGTTTTGGATGTTTATTTTGATTTTGGTACTGTTTTGCTTTGTGTTTCTTTCATTTATAATATGTGTTTTTTTTTTTTTTTGGAGTGGAGAGGTTTTTTTTATTATGGTTGTTATTTTGGGTTTTTTTTTTTTTTTATTTTTTTTTATTTTTATTGTTTGGTTTATTGGTTAGATTTTTTTTATTATTGGATTGGTTTTTTTATTTTTTTTTTTTTATTTCATTATTTTTTTTGTTTTTATTTTTGTATCTTTTTTTTGGATTTGTTGACTGGTCATATTTTGTGTATGGTTGTGGATTTGTTGATTTTTTTAATCTGTTTGGATTTGTGGTTTTTTTTTATCTTTTTGGTTTTATTTTTTCATTGTGGATATCATTATTTTTTTGTGGATTTGGGATTATTTATTTTTTATTCTTTTATGGTTTTGTTGTCTTTTGTATTATTATTTGGTGTTCTTTTTGTGGTAATTTGTTCTTTTTTTTTTATATTTTTTTTATATTGTTATGGTTTTTGATTTTTTTTGGTTATTTGTGGGGGTGCTTTATACTTTTTTTTGGTTTGCTTTTGTCTTTATTTTATATGTTAATTTTTTCTTGTGGTTGTGTTTCTTAATTTTTTTTTTATTTTTTTGAATTTTTTAATTTTTTTTAATATTTTTGTTTTTGTCTTTATTGATCATTTTATTTTTTTTTCTTTTTGTTTATAGTATGTGTATTTTTTTTTATGTAAATGTTGGTATTATTTTTTTGTGGATTTATATTTTTTTTTGGTTCTATTTTGTTTTGTCAATATTTGTATGTTTTGCTTACATTATTGGCTTTTTTTTTACTATTTTTTACTTGGTTGGTTACTTTATTTTCTTTGGTTATTTTTTATTATTTTTTATTTTTATTTTTTTGTGGATTGGTTTAAGATTTGTAATATATCTTTTATATTTTGATTTTTATTTTAATTTGGTTTTTTTTTGGTTCTTTTTGTTAGTTATATATAGTTTTTTGGGTTGTTTTTTTTTATTTAATTCATTATATATTTTATTTTTATTTTCTTTTTTATTTTTATTTTGTTTTGGAGTTGTTTTATTTATGTTTTGGTTTGGTTAATTTTTTGTATTCTTTTTTTTGTTTTGGAATTTTTTTTATTTTTTTATTTATTTCTTAATTTTTTTATTGGTTATTTTTGTTGGTATGTATTCTAAATGTTATGGTTTGGTTTATTTTTTTTGTCATTATTGGTTTTTTATTTTTAAAATGGTTTAGGGTATGTCTTATTTATTTGTTTGTTTTTTTTTTGACTCGTTTTTTTTTTATTACTGTTATATTTTCTATGGTTTTTGGTTTTGTTTTTTTGTTTTGGATTTGGATTTTGTTTTTTCTTTCAATTATAAATTAATTGTGGAATCTTTTGTTTTATGTTTTTTTTCATTGAACTTGGCATTTGTATTATTACTTTTTTTTTTTTTTGGATTTTTATTGTTTGATTTGTTGGATGGCTGTAAAAATTTATACTCTTTTTTGTTGTTTGGTTTCTTTTTTTTTCTGCTCTTTTGCTTTATATTTTTTTATGATTATTTATTTCTTTTTTTTTTTTTGTTTATTGTAATTTGTTGATAATGGTTTTTATTTTTGGATATTTTTGACTTTTTGGTATTTGGATTGGTTTTTGTTTTGTATTTTGATTTTTGGTTGTTTGGTTTGTTGGAATTCGTTTTTTTATGGTTTTTTTTGGTATGTTTTGTTTTATTTTTTTTTTTATGGTTTATTTATTCCCGTATGTTCTTATTTGGAATCTTTTTATTTTGTTTGTTGTTTTTACTTTTTGTGCTTGTGTTTGTTGATTTGTATTTTTTGTTATTTGGTTGTTTATTTTTTTTTTGGTATCTTATATTTCGTTGTTGCTTTTTTATTTGTTGTTGTTTTTGATTCTTTTTTTCTTTGGTTTATTTATAGTGTGTTTTAATTTTTTTCAGTTTGTTTTGTATTTCTTATATTTTTTTTGGCTTTTAATTTTTGTCTTTGTTTTTTTATTATGTTTTATTTATTTTTATTTTTTGGATTTATTTTGGTTTTTTTATATGGTTTTGGTATCTTGGATTTTTTGGTTTTTACTATTCATTTAGAAATTTGGATGTTGCATGGTTTGATAATTAATTTTTATATTATTATATTTTTTTTTTTTTGTATATTATTGATATTGATGGTCATTTCTATTTTTATTTTTGGTTATTTGGTTTCTTTTATTCTATTTCTTTTCTGGATTTTTGTTTATTTTTTTGTTTTTTTTTTTTGGTAGTTTATCTTTTATGCATTTGTTTTTTTGGTTATATTGTTGGTTTTTTTTTTTGTGTATTATGATTTTGTTGCTTTTTTGTGATATTGGTGGTTTGTTTATATTTTATTGTTTTCTTTTTAATTTTATTGGCTTTTTTGAGTTTCTTATGTTTTCTTATTGGTTTATTTTTTTTTGTTATTTTATTTCCTTATTTTGTTAAAATTATTTTAATAATGTATTGGAATTTTTTTTGCTATTATGTTTTATTTTTTTTTGTATTTTTATTATTTTTTTTTTTATTTTTATTTTTTGGATTTGGTTTTTTTCTATTTTTATATTGTTCTCATTCTTGGTTTTTTTTGGTTTTTTTCTGGATTTTTTTGTTATTATGTTGTTTTTTAATTTTTTGTATTATATTTTCTTGATTGGATCTCTTTATCATTTTCTTTTGTTTTATTTTTTGTTTGTGGATTTTTTTATATTTTGTATTTGATTTTGGATTTTTTTGTTTTTTTTTTTTTTTTTTTTTTTTATTTTTTATTTTAATTTTTTTTTGGTCTTGTTGTTTTATGCCTGTTTTTATTTCTTTTATAATTTATCTTTTCTTTTTTGATATTCATTTTTATTATTGGTATTTTTAATTTTATCTAATTTTTCATATTTGTTTATTTTTTTATGGTTTGATATTATGGATTTGGTTTTTTTTAAATTAGACATATGTTTGGATTTTTTTTTGTTTTTTTGTTATTTTGGAATAAAAATTGGGTAATTTTAATTGTATTTTTGTTATTTATATATTTTTCTGGTTTTTTATTTATGTTTTATTTTTGGCTGGAATTTCTTTTTATTTATTAATTTTTATATTTTTTCCTTGTGTTTTTGGTTTTTGTTTGGTGTTTTTTTTGTATTTTGGTTTAATTTTTTTCTATTTTTGTTTGATTTTTATTATATTGTCTTTTTTTTGGTTTAATTATTATATTTGTTTATATTGATATTTCTTATTGGGTTATGTTTTTGTTTTTTATTTGTGTTTATATTTTTTGGTTGTATTTTTATTAGTGGTGGTTTGTTTATTTTTTTATTTGATTTTTTTTGTTGTATGGTATTATGGGGTTTTTATATTTGGTATATTTTTTGTCTTTGGATTTTGTGTGTTGATATTGTGTTTGTTTTTTTTTATGTTTGTTGGTTTCATTATTTTTTTTATATGGTTTAATTAATTTAATTTTTGGATCTTTTTTTTGTTTTTTTTATATTGATTTGTTTGGTTTTTTTTCTTTTATATATTGGTATTTTTTTTGGTTTTTTTTAAATGTTTTTGGTGTCTATTGGTTATGATATTATTTTTTTTTTTTGGTTTTGTCTGATTTTTATATTTTTTTTTTATTTTTTTTGCTGGTTTTTTTGTATGTAATTATATCTGGTTTTTCTTCTGATTTTGTTTTATTTAAATTTTTTTTTTGTTTTGGTTTTTTTTGTTTTTTTTTATTTTGTTATTATGTTTATCATTTTTTTTTTTGTTTTTTGTGGTTTTTGATTTTTATCTTTGATTGGTTTGTGGTTTTTTTTTATAATTTTGACTATTTTTTATTTGGTTGTTTTATTTTTTTTATTTTATTTTTATTGGATTCAATGTTTTTTATGGTTTTTTGTCTTATTTGTTTTTATTTTTATGTCATATTTTTTTTTATTGCTTTTTGGTTGTTATTTGAGTGTTTTATTTTTTTTTATTTTTTTTTGGCATTTTATGTTTTTTGATTTTGTTTTCATTAATTTTTTTTGTATACTTTTTAATTTTTTTTTTT
The DNA here is from genome assembly GCA_026074375.1 of Tanacetum coccineum. NCBI lineage: Eukaryota > Viridiplantae > Streptophyta > Magnoliopsida > Asterales > Asteraceae > Tanacetum > Tanacetum coccineum. Next base: position 83,694 of record BQNB010002501.1, read on the forward strand.
TGTTTTTGTATATTTGGCTTTTGGTTTCATTTTTTATTTTTTTTTTTTATGCTTTTTGGATTGAGTTTGGATCTGGTTTTATTTGTTTTGGTGGATTTGATTTATTATTTTTTATTGTTTTTTAATGCTATTTTTGTGTTGGTGATTATTTATGTTTTTTATAACTTTAATTTTATTTTTTTATGATTTTATTGATTATGTATTTTATTTTGGCGTCTTTTGTGTATATTATTTTTGTTTTGATGGTGGTGTGTTGGGTTTATATTTGTTTTTTTTTGGTTATTATATTTTATTCTTTTGGATTTTTTTATTTATTTTTTGGTTTTTTGGTTTTTTTTATGTATTTGTGTTTTTTTAATTTATAATTTAATATTATTGTGTGGTTGTATTTTTTTTTTTATGGTTTTTTGGTCTATACATTTTTAGTTTATTTATTTTGTTTCAATTGTTGTTTGGTTTGGTATTTGGTTATGGTTCATGTAAATTTTGTGTTTCATATTGATATTTTGTTTTTTTATTTGGTTTTTTTTGTTTTTATTCTTATTTTTTTTTTAGTCTTTTTTTATATTGGTTTTTTTGGTTTTTTAAGTTTGTTTGATATTTATTTGGTTTGGCTATTTTTTGGTTTGTGGTTTTTTTATTTTATATTGGATTTATGTATTGGTATTTTTGATTTATTTTTGGTTATATTATATTGTTGGGATGATCTTGTTTTATATTATGGATTGTGCATTTTCTGTCTACTTTTTTGTTTTCATGGATTTTTTGTTTTTTTATTTGGTGTTTTTTTTTTTTATTGGTGGTTTTGGTTGTCTGTTATTTTTGTTTTTTTTTCTTGTTGGTATTTTTTCTTTTTTTTTATTGACTTGTTTTTTTATGGTAATTTTTGTTATATAATTTTTTTTTACTTTTTTACTTTTGGTGTATTTTTATATGGTTTTTTATTTGTTTCTATTTTCTTTCTGTTATTTATTTTTACTTATGAGTTTTTAATTTATTGTGGATATTATTTTTAATTTTATTATTTATTTTTATTTTCTGGTTACTTTTGATGGATTGTGATTTGATCTGGATATTTAATTTATTGCTTTTTATTTTTATTTCTTTCTATTTTGCTATTTTTTGGGTTATTTTTATTATTAATTTTTTGTTTGGTTTTTATTATGAGTTTGATTATTTTTCTTGTTGTATGGATTGTTTTTTTTTTTTGTACTGGATTTTATTTTGTGGTGTTTTTTTTTTTTTTTTATTAAATTTTTTTGGATTTATGATATATTTTTTTTGGTTTTTCTTTATTTTTTGGTTTGCATAATTTATTTTTATTTTTTTATATTTTTTTATTAAATTTCTTAATATGGGTTGTTGTTGGGTTTTGTTTTATTTTATTGGTATTTATTATACATTTTTTTTTTTTTCCTGGTCTATTATGTTTTGATTTTGGTTTTTTTAATTGTTTATGTGTTTTTTATTGTAATCATGTTCTTTTTTTTTATGTTATGTTTGCTCTTTGTTTGGATTTGGTTTCAAGTTTTCTTAATTATTTTTGGTAAATTTTTTTGGTTTTATTTATTTTTGTTTGATCTTTATTTTTAGGTTATTTTATTATATTTTTATTACATATAAATGTAACTTTTTTGTTTGTTTTGTGGATATATTGTTTTTTTTTTTATTTGTTTGTCGTGGTTTCGTTTTTTATTTGTTTTTTGTGTAATATTGGTTCTGGTTTTTTTGGATATTATTTATTCATATTTTTTTTATTATTATGTTTTATTTTTTTTTTTTTTGGTTTATTATTTATTTTTCATGTTTTTTTGTTCATTTAATTTTTTTTTGGTGGGGTTATTTTTTTATTTTTGGTTTTTGTATTTTTTATTTTTTGCCATTGTTTTGGTTTTTGTTCTTTTTTTCTTTATTACTTTTTTTTCTATTTTTTTGTTTTTTTTTTAGGTTTTTTGTTGGAGAATTGGTTTTTAATTTTTTTGGTTTAATTTATTTTTTTATTTTTATGGTAATGTTTTATGAGTTTTGTTTTGTTTGGTTTATATATATTTTTTGTTATCTTTTTTGCTTATGTTTTTTTTTTTTTTTTTTTTTTTGTGTTTATTTGTTTTTTTCTATCGGTTTTTGGTCTCTTTGGTTATTGCTTTGTTATTTTATTGATTGGTTGCATTGGTTTTTGTATTGGATGGTTTTTTATCATATGTTTTGGTGTTTGTTTGTTATGGTTTTTATTTTGTATTTAGGGTTGGATTTTGGTTTGGTTTTTTTGGATTTTCTTTTGGTTTCATTTTTTTTGTTATTGTTTTGGGAATTATGGATTGGGGTTGTTAATTTTGGTATTTGGTATTTTGTATATTTTTGGATTTTGATTTTTTTTTTTTATTGGTTATTTTTTCATTTTTTTTTTTTTTTATATATATCTTTTTGGTTGGTTTTTGTGGTTTTTTTATTGTTTGGAATGATTTTTTATTGGTATTTATATTTCTTTTATGTGGTTGTGGGTTTTTTTTAGAATTTGTTTTTTTTGGATGTGAATGGATATTTTGTTTTATTTTATGGATTGTGTTTTCTATAGTTTTTGGTTATTTTACTTTTTTATTAATTCTTTTGGATTTTGTTTTGTTTTTTTTTTTTTATTTTGGTGCTTATTGTTGTGTTATATTTGTTTTTTGTTTTTTTGGGGGCATTGGTTTTTTGGTTTTTTTTTTGGTATTTTTATTGTATTATTTTTTTTTGGTATTTCTTTTGGTTTTTATTGGTATTTTTTTATTTGTATAATTTGTTTTTTGTTTTTTTTTTATTTTTTTATTATTTTTCATATTTTTTTTATTTTTTTTTTATTTTGTTTTTTTGGATATTTTTATTTCTTATTGGATTATTTGTTGTTTTTCATTGGTTTTTTATTTGTTTTTTCTTTTTTTTTGGATCTTTGATTTATCTTTTAATGTATTTCTTTTTCTTTTATGATTACTGGTTTTCTTGGGTGTTTGGATCTTCTTTGTTTGGTCTGCTTTTTTTGGGGTTTTTTGATTCTTTGGGATTGGAATGTGGTTGTGTTTGCTTTTTTGTTGTGTTTTTTAATGATGTTTTGTTTGGATTTTTGTGTTGGTGTTTTGTTTTTAAATTTTTGATAGGCTTTTTGTTTTAAATTTTTGATTTATAGTGGGTTTTTTTATTTCTTTGGGTTTTTATTGAGTTTATTTTGTTGTGAAATTTTGTATCCTATTTTTAGGTTTTTGGTTCTTGTTTATTGTTGGTTTTGGCTTTTATTTTTGATTTTGATTATGTTATTATTATTTTTATGTTGATTTTTTTTAAGTTTTTATTTGTTTTATTTTTATTATTTGTTGGATTTTTTTTTGATTTATTGGTTTTATTTATTGATTTGTTATTTTGGTCCTTGGATTAATTTATTTTTTTTTTGCATTTTGGCTTTTTTTGTTTGAGTATTTATGGCATTTTTTTGGATTCGGTTTTTTTTTATTTTTAGATATATGTTTTTATTTGATTTTTTATCTTGTTCGGTTGTTGGTATATTTATTTATTGATTTTTTTATTATAATGCTGTTTTTTATTTTGGATATCTCGTTTGATTTTTTTTATTTATAATTTTTTATGGAATGGTTGTTTTGGGATATTAATGGATTGATTGTTATTGTTATGATTTTTTTTATGTTGTTGGTTTGGATTTGATGTTTTAAATTTAGTTTTTGTGGATTGTGTATTATTTTTTTGTTTTATTGGTGTTTGCTTTTGGTTGGTGTGTTCATTGTGTATTTTTTTGGTTTGTTCATGGTGTTTTATAAATATGGGATTCTTTTATTATTATTTGTTGGTTTCTTTTTGATTGGTAAATGTTGTTATAATTTATTTTGTTTCTATATTATTTTTGGATTCTTTTTTTTTATTATATTTTTTTTTTAATTGTTTGTTTTTTTGTTTTTTACTTTATGGTATATTTTTTTGTTTTCTTTGGTTTTGTTTTGTTATATTTTTTTTATTGGTGGCGTTTGTTTGTTATATTTTATATATTTTTTTTTTTTTTTATTGCATCTTTGTTGGTTTATTTTTTTATGGTTTATGGTTATTTTATTTTTTTTATATATAATGTTTTACATTTGTTTGGTTCATTTTGGTTTGGTCTTTTTTTGTTTTGGTATTTTATTTATGTGTTTGTATATTTGATTTCTTGATTTTTTTGTATTGGTTTTGTTTTGTTGTTTATTTTTGGTTTTTCTTTTTTTTTTTTTTATCTTTTGTTTTGCATATTTATGTGGTTGACTCTATGTTGTTTTGTTTCTTTTGTTCTTTTTTATAATATTTTATTAAATTTTATTTTTTTTATTTTATTTTTTATTTTTATTGGTTGTTTTATGGATTTTCTTATATTTCTTTAAATAGGGATTTTGTTATTTTTTCATTTTGACTTTTGATTCTATTGTTTTTTGGTTTATTTTATTGGTGGTGGTTTATATATTATTCTGTTTGGGAACTTTGATTTTAATAAAATTATTGTTCTATTTTTATTTATATATTGTATTTTTTTTTTATTGTATTTCATGTGTTTTTTTGGTTCTTTGAATATTATATTTATATTTCTTTATTTTTTTTTTTGTATTATTTATTTTTGTTTTTTTTTTTGTTTCGATTATTTGTTTAATTATTTTTTTTTTTTGGTATTTTTTTGTTTGTTTCATTTTTGGTATTTTATTTTATGGATTTAATTATTTTTCTTTGTTTATTGATTTTTTGACTATTTTTTATTTTTTGGTTTTTATTTTGTTGGTTTTATTTTTATTGTTATGTTTTTATTTTGTTTCTTCTTTTTTTTTATTTTGTCTTTTTTTATTTATTATGCATCATATTTGGCTTATTTTTTTGTTTGGTATTTTATGGGTTTGTATTTTTTTCTGGTTTGTTGGGTTCTGGGTTATAATGTTTGTTATTTGTTTACATATTTTTTAGTTTATTTTTATTTTTTTTTATGTTATGGTTTTATTTTCTTATGACTATTTGGATTTTTATTTTATTTTATATTTTTTTTGGTATATTGTTTTATATTAATGTATAGTTTGATTTGGTTTTTAGTGTATTATTTTTTTATTGTATATGGTTTGGTTTTTTATGTTTATCATTTTTTATATTATTTTGGTATTATCTGGTTTATTTTTTTCTATTATTGGCTTTTTGGTGTGTGCTTATTTTTGTTGTTCTTTGTTGTGTTTATATTTTTTGTATTTGGATGTATGGATGGTTCTGGATTTTTTTTTTATTTTTTGTTTTTATTTATTGTGTTAATTTTTTTTCATTTTCTTTAATATGGTATATGATTTTTATATATTGTTTTATTAGTTGTATATTTTTTTACTTGGTTTTGGTTTTTGTGGTTTTTATGATTTATATTTTTTTTTTTATGAGTATTATTTTGTTATACGTTTTTGATGAGGCTATTATTAATATGTATATTGTAATGGTCTTTTTTTTTTGGTATTTTTTATGGTTTTGGATTTTTGTGAATTTTTGGATTTTTCCATTATCTTATTTAAGTTGTATTTTTTTTTTTTTATTTTATCTTTTTTTGGTTTGGATTATGATTTATGGTTTCTGGTTTATTGTTGTTTAATTCTCTTTTTCTTAATTGATTTTATCTTTTTTTAATTAGGATTTGTTTTTTTATTGTTGTTTTTTTATTTTTCTGGATATTTTTTTTTTTGTTTTTATTGGTTATTTTCTATTCTTTTATTGTTATTTTTTTTTAATTTTTTTGTATTGATTTTGGATGGTTTTTTTGGTCGTTTATTTTTCTTGGTTTATTTTAGTCATCCATTCGTTTTGCTTGGTATTTTTATTTTTTTAGTTGATCATTGGTATTATTTTTTTTTCGTTTTATTTTTTTTTGATGGTTTTGGATTTGTCTTTATTTTTTTATATTTTGGTTTTTAGATGGTTATTGGTTTTGGATAGTTTTGAGTTATTTATTTTGATTATTTTTCTTTCTATATATTGGTTATGTTGGTTTTTTTGGTGTTTTTTATATATTTTTTTTGTGTCTTTTTTTCTTTTTGGGATTTTTTGGTTTTATGTTATGTTTATTTGATATTGATATTATTTGTTTTTGATGTATTATTTTTTGATTTTTTTTTTGGATTTATTGATTGTGATTTTTTATTTGGATTTTTTAATTTTTAATCTTGGTTATTTTTACTATCTTTAAATATTTTGTATTTTTTTTTATATTAATTTTGTGTGTTAATTGTTTTGATCTGATGCTATTTTATGTTTTTTTTTTCTTTTTTTTCTTTTTTGTTATATTGGGTATTTATGCTTTGGATGTTTGTTTGTACATGGTTATATTCTTTGGATTTTGGTATTTTATTTGTATTTTTTTTTTTTTGGTTTGCTGATTTTTTTTTGATGGTATTTCTTTTTATTAACTATATGGTTTGTTTTTGGTTATATATTTTTTTGGTGGTTGTTTTTTTTATGTGTTTGGTTTTTCGTGGTATTGTTTTGGATTTGGATTAATGGTTTTTGTTTTTTTTGTTGGAAATATTTTATTTTTATGGTTATTTGTTTTTTATATTATTTTATTTGTATATTTGTTTTTATTTATGGTTTCTTATTTTTTATTTTATTTTATATATTTTTATATTGGTTTTTCTTATTATTATTTTTTAATTTTTTGGATTTCTTGGTTTTTGGATTTTTTTGGTATTGTTGCGTGGTTATATTTTTACTTTTTTTTTGTTATTTTGTTTTTTTTTTTTTGGTATTTTTTGGTTTGTCTTGGTTGCAATATTATTTTATATGTTTTTTTTGGTTTTTGCCTTTTTTTTGGGTGTAATTTATGTTTATATAACATTGGTTTTGGTTTCCTCCTTAATTAAATTATCTTAATTTATATTATGTTTGTTGTTCATGGGTTTTTTGTTATTATATTATATTTTTTAATCTGTTTTTTTGTTTTTTTGTTTTTTGTATTTTGGACTTATTTTGATTTTTTTTTTTTATCTTATTTATGTTTATTTTTATAGATTTTTTATGGGCTTTTTGTTTTGTTATTATTTGGTTTGTTTGGTTCTTTATTTTTTTGGTTATTTTGTTATTTTTTTATGTAAATAATTTTTTTTGTTTACGGTATATCCTTTTTTTCTGAGGGATTTTTTTTTTTATTTTTGGTTTTCTTTTTTTACTTTGTTTTATTTTTGTGCTGGTTGTTGTGGATTTCTTTATTATATTTGGTAATTTTATTTTAATGGTGGATGTTTCTTTACTCAATTTTTATTGGATTCGATTTTTTTTTTTTTATTTTTATTTACATATTGTTGTTTTTTGTTAATATTATTTCTTTTATGTTTTTTTATTATTATTTTTGAATTTAATTTTGTTTGTTATTTTTATTCTCTTTTTTTTTTATATTTTTTTTTATATTTTTTTTGGTTTGTTTTTTATTTTTTGATTTTGATCTTTTTTTGTTATTTTTTTACATTTCAGGGTTAAAAATTTGTTTTTGGATTTTTTATTTTGTTTTGTTTAAATAATATATGTTTTGTTTTGAGTTTTTGGGTTTTGGTCTATTTTTGTTTTTAAATGGATATTTTTTTTTGTTTATATTTATTTTTGTTATTTTTATTGAATAATTATTTTTGGGCGTTTTTTCTTATGGGTAATGCGTATGGATTGCATTTATTGGTTTTTTTTTATATTTTTGGTATTTCTTTATGTTTTTTTATTGTTCTTTTGTTTTGTTATTATTTTTTGATTTGCTCTTTTTTGTTTTGGTTTTGTATTGTTTCAATGTTTGTTTTTGTTGGATTTTGTATCTTAATTTGTTTTTTTTATTATTATATACATGTGTTTGTTTTTTTTTATTATTTTTCTGGTTTATTTGGATGGACTTCTCTTATGTTTGGTGGATTTTTATTTTATATGTTTTATTTTTGTTTTTTTTTAGGTTTTGTGTTTTTCTTTGTGGTTTTTCTATTTTTGCCTTGGTAATTTTGTGATATGGTTTTGTTTTATTTTTTGATTTTTTGTTATGTAATTCTTTTTTTTTTATGAATTCATAGTATTTTTTTTGTTTTCTTTATTTCTTTTTTATTGGAAATATTTTGGAATTATAATATATATTTTATGTAGATATTTTTGGTTCGCTATGGATGGTTGGGGAATTATTTTTATGTTTATTGGATGTTTGTTTTTTTTTTATGGTTTGTTTTGATATTGGTTTGATTGGTTTGGATTGTTTTTATGTATTTGGATGGGATTATGTTATATTTATTTCTATTATGGTTTTTTGGTATATTTATTTATTTCTGAATGGATGTTATGTTTATTAATATTTTTATTATTTTTGGAATTTGGTTTTTTTTGGATTGGTTTTTTTTTTTGTGTTTTTCATTTTTTTGTTTATTCTATTTTATTTATTAGTTTCCTGGTTATTTGATATTTCTCGTTGTTTTTGGTGTGTTTTGTTTTAATTATGGTGTATTATAATAATGTTTTTTTGGTTATTGATCAATTGGTATAGATTTATATGTTTATTTTTCTGGTTTGTTATTTATTTTTATTGGTTTTTTATATGAGTTTTTGGTTTTTTATGATTATTTTATACTATTTTGTTCTTTTATATTTATGTTTATTGTAGTTTGTTTTTTGGTGTTACATAGTTTATTGTCATGTAATTTTTTATTTTTTGTATGATTTTGTTTGTTATTATTTGGTTGTGGATGTGTCTTTTTTTTTTTTATTTAATTTGTATTTGTTGTGGTCTTTTTTTTGTTTTTATGGGTTTATTATTATTATGGACCCCCCACCTGAGAATTTAATATTAGTTATGTTCTTTAATTTTTTTACTTGTTTTTTTTTTTGTTGGTTATATTATTTATTGTTTTTTATATTTCTTGGTCTTTATTTTATGGTTGGTTTTTGATTTTTATTATGTTTATTGGTTCTTATTTTTTTTTTTTGTTTTTTGGAATTTTATAATATTAAATGGTTCTTTGTTTTGTTCTATGTTATTGGTTTTTTATTCTTTATTTATAATATATGGTTTTTTGTGTTTCTAATTTATTTTTGGTTTTGATTTTGTGGAATGGTTTTTTTGGTTAAATTTAATTAACTGTTTATAATGTTTATATTCTTTTTTGTTTTTTAGAATATCTCTTTTTTTGTTTTTTTGGATTTTTTTTTTTGGGTTTTTATTGTTGTTTATATTTTTGTAGTGCTATGTTTGGTTTATTAATGGTTTGCTTGTCTTTTGTTTATTTGGTGGTTGGAAGTTTTTTCCTTTTATGATTTTTATATTTTTTTTGGTTTTTGAATTTAATTTGATATTGGTATATTATTTTGTATTTAAATTTGTTTATTCTTTTGGTAATTTTTCTGTTTTTTTTGATGATTTTTAATAATTTTAATTCTATTGGGTGTTTTATTCTTATTTTTTATTTTATATCTGGTTCTTATTTTTTTATTTTTTATAAATGTTTTTTCTTTTATGTTTTGTTAATTGTTTGGTTCTTTTTACTTTTTTATTGTATTTTTTTGATGGTTTTTGCTTTTTTTTGTTGATTTGATTTTTTTTTCTCTTAGTTAGTTTTTTTTTGTTATTATTTTTTTTTTATACTGATTATTTTATTTTCTGTTATTTAGTTCATTTTTTTTTTTCTTACTATTGATTTGGGTTGGTTTTGTATGAATTAATGTTTTTGGTTAATTATTTTTATTGGAGATTTTTTTTTGGATGGTATTTTTTTTTGTTGTCTTATTTTTTGGATCTTTGATTATATTGTATATTCTTTTTCTTTTTATTATTTTTTTTTGGTTTTATCTTGGTGTTTTTATTTTGTATTTTTTATTTTTTTTCTATCAGGGTTTATTTATTATTTGTTTTTGTATTGGTTGTTTTTTTTTTTTTTTTTTTGTGTAGTTGAGTTTGTTTGTTTATTTTTTGGTTTTTTATTCTTTTTTTTAATGTTTAGGGTTTTTTCTGTTTTATCTTTTTTTATAATTATATTGGATATAATTATTTTTTCTAAAATGGATTTATTATTTTATTTTTTTTTATCCCATTTTCATTTGTTAGTTGATTGTTGTTTTTTTTTGATTTTTTCTATTTTTTTGGCTTTATTATTTGGTTTTTGAGTAATTATTTGGATATTTTGCTAGGTTGGTTTGGTTTTTGGCTATTTTGTTTTATTGATTATTCTAATGGTTTTTTTTTTGGTTTGGTTTTTGATACGTGTTGTTTGGATAGGGTGTTTTTGATTTGGATTTATATTTTTTATATGTGTTTCTTTTTTTATTCTTTTAATTTTTTTTTTTTATATGTTCTTTATATTTTTGGTCTTTTTTTGGTTTTTTTTATTTCATGTATATATGGTATGTTTAATTTGTTATTCTATTTACTATTTTGTTTTTTTAATTTTTTATTTTTGGATTCTCTATTTGGTTTGGTGAGTTCTTTTTATTGGTTGTTATGTTGGATCTGGTTTATAAATTTTTTTTTATTTTGGTTCTTTTGGATTTATGGTTGGTGTTGGTGTTTTTATATGGTTATTTTTACTGATATTGGGTTTGGTTAGGGTTTTCGTTTATTTGGTGTTTTTTTTGTTTATGGATTTCCTTTTTATGATTGGTTTTTATTTTATTTAAATTGTTCTTTTTTTTTTTGGTTTATTGGATTGAAATTCTTGGTTTTTTTTTTATTTCGTGTGTTGGATTTTTTTTTTTATTTTTTGGTATTTTGGTTGTTTGGATACACAGTTGGATTTGGTATTTTTTTATAGGTTGTTTTATTTATGGTTTGTTCATTTGGATATTAGTTCTTTTTTATATTTGATTTTATTTTTGGTTTTGATGATATTATTATTTGGTTTTTTTTTTTTTGGTTTGGTTGGTTTATTTTATTGGTTATTTGTTTTTTTTATTTTATATATTTCTTTTTATTACTTTTTTTTTCATTTTTTTGATGTTTGTTTTTGTTGAAATTTTTTTATATATTATTTTTTTCTTTATGTTTTATTTTAATTATTGTTTATTTGTTAAATTGTTTGGTTAATTTTTTTTGTTTTATTTTTTTATTGTTTTTTTATTTTTTATGGTTCTTAATTGATATTGTTGTTATTTTAAATTTATTTTGTTATTTTTTTCTTGGAGTTATATTTGGATTTATTTGTTTTTTTGGTCTTTTCTTTGTGTTTGGTTTGAATTTCTTTATTTTGTTTATGCTTTATATATTGATTTTTTTTTTTTTGTTTTTGGTTTGATTTTTTAACTTTATTTGATGTTTGGTTAGCTTTTATTTTGGATAAATTTTTTATTATCTTTATTTGATTTTTTTTTTTGGAATTATTGTTAAATTTTTTTTTTGGATTTTTGTTTGTTTTTTTTTGATTTCTTTTTCTTGTATTTTGTTTGGTTTATTTGATTTTTGTTTGTTTTTGTTATGGTTTTTTTTGCATTATGGTTTTTGGTTATAATTTTTCTGTTTTTTGGGATTGTGGATTTATGGTTAGATTTTTTTATTGTTTTTTATTATTTTTTTTTTTTTTATATTTTTTTTATGGTTTATTTTTAATTTTTTTTTTTATATTTATATTTATATTATGGAATGTTTTTTATGGATGGTTTATGGTTAATTTTGGTTGTATTTGTTATTTGTTTATTATGCTTATTGAGTTATGTGCTTTTTTTGTTTATGTTTTTATTTTGTTTTGTGGTTTATTTCTCTATAATTTTGGTGGTTTTTTTTATGGTTTGGTTTGTTTTTGTTACAATATTTGTTGTGTGGTGGTTTTTCTTTTATAATTTGGATGCTTAAATTATTTTTTTTTTATTTATGTTATTCTATTCTATGGATTTTGTGGTTTTTTTCTTTGGTTTTCCTTGGTTTAGTCTGTTTTTTTAACCCCATGGTTTTATTTTTTTTTTTTTTTTTGGTTTATTTTGTTTATTGTTGTTTATGGTTTGATTTCATTATTTCTGGATTATATTTTGTTTTTTTTTTATTCATTGCTTTCTATTCTGTTGGTTTTATTGATATTTATGATCTATCTGATTTTATGTTTGCAATATGTTTACTTTTTTTTTTTTTTTACTTAGAGTGTCTGACGATTTTTGTTTTGATTTTTATTGCGCTTTGATTGTGATATTGTTGATGTGATCCCTATTACGTTTCTTGATTTGGATTTTTTTATTGTTTTGATCTCCTTTTTTATAATTTTTTATTTATGTGTTTTTTTGGTCTTCATGATTTTGAACATTGATTTTTTTGTTTGTGATATTGTCGTTGATTTTTTATTTACTTCTTTTTTTTGGTACTTGGTTTTTTATTTTGTGTTATCATTATTCTTGTCTTGTTTGGATATGTAATATCTTGGTTTTTATGGGATTCTTTTTTATTTGTTGGTATTATTTTATTTTTATTTTTTTTGACTTTTTTTGGAATGGAATGTTTACTTTTTAATTATTGATTCGGTTTTAATTTCTCTTAAAAGCTTTTTTTTTTTTTTGGTTTTGGTTTTATTTTTATTAATATGTTTTTCAAATGAGGGTGGTTGGGTTTTCTTTTTTTGGTTTTGGTGGATCGTTTAGTGGTGTATGGTTTTATATTGTTTTTATTTTATATATTTTTTTTTTCTGGTTTTTTTTTTTTCTTTTGTGTTGTATATTATTGTTTACTTTTTTTGTTTTTTTTGTTTATTTGTTTGTTTATTTTAATTTTACTTTTTTTTTTTGATTTTTGTTTTTGTTTTTTTTTATGGATTTGGATCTTGGCTTTTTGTTTTTTATCTTTCTGTGTTATATATTTTTTTGTGTTTTCTTTTTTTTTTGGTTTATTTATTTGGTTTGGTTTTATTTATTTTAATGTTGGATTTTTTTTTGGTATTTGATGTTTTTTTTTATTGGCTTGTTTTTTTTAGTTGATATTTTTGTCTGTTTTATCGGTTTTGGTTTTTTTTGGTTTGTTTATTGGTTATTTGTTTGCTTTTTTTTTTGGTTTTGGTATTGTTAATCATTCTTGTTTTTTTTTTTTTTATGTTTTTTGGTTCTTGGTTTGGATATATTTTTTCTTTTTATGGTATTTATTGGATTTTGGGTGTTTGTATGTATTGGTTGATTTTGGATTTTGGGGAAATATTTGTTTATTTATTTTTTAGCTTAGTTATCTTTTTGTTATTTAAGTTCATTTATGTTTTTTTATTTTCGATTTCTATTATATTTTATTTTTTGAGTTTTTTTTTGATTGGTTTTTTTTTTATGGTATTTCTTTTTATTGATATCTTTTGAGTTTTTTTTTTGTTTTTTAGTTATATTTTGGGTTTTTAAATTTTTTTAATTCTTTAATTTTTTTTAATTCTTTAATTTTTTTTTAGTTTTTCCTTTGTTGTTTTACTTTTGTTTTCATGGTATTTGTTTTTGGATTATATATTATTTTCTTTAATGGTAGTATGGATTTTGCTTTTTATATGTTTTTGGTTTGGATTTTTTATATCTTCGTTTTGATTTGTTATTTTGGTTTTTTATTTGCTGGGACTTTCTCTTTTTTTTCTTATTTTGTTCTTTTATTTTGCATTGGCTTTTTTTATTTTTTATATATTGGATATTTTTTTTTTGTTTGGAATTTTGTCTTTGGTTTTGGTTTTTTAGTGTTGGTTGATTTTTATATGCTTTTTTATAATTTTTTTATTGTTATGTTATGGTTTTTGTTTTATCTTTTTTTTGGAATTATCATCGTTCTATATGAGTTTTGTTTTTGCTTTTTTTCTAATTGGTAATTTTGATTGTGGTTGGTTGGTGTCTTCTATATTTGTTTTTTTTTTTGTATTTTATTATGTGGTTTGAGTTTTCTTAATGTTGCTATTATTTTTAATTACTTCTTATTGGTGGTTATTGATTATTTTATTATTTTTATTTTATTTGATTTGGTTATGGTGTTTTTTTTTTTTTTTTTATTTTTTTTGATTTTTTTGTTTAATTCTCTGTGGTGGTTGTTTTTGTATGGCTGGTGCTTTTTTTAATGTTGTGGTTGATTTTTCTATTATTGTTTTATTGGTTTATATATTGCTATGTATTTTGTTTTTTCTTTTACTTATTATTATTTATGTATTTATGTAAAATTTGGGTCTCATGTGATTTTTTCTATTGTTATGTTATTTTCTGTTTTATTTTATGTTGCGAATTTTTAATTTGGTGGGTTGAATATTGATGTTTATGTTTGATTATTTCTAATTTTTTTTTGTTTTACTTTGTGATTTTTTTTATGTGGGATGTTTTGTTGTCTTTTTTATTATTTTTTTTTTTTTTGGTGGGTTATTTATTTCTTTTTTTATAGTGATTCTTTTTTTATTGGAAATTATGTTGTTGTTAGTTTGATTATTCATGTGTTGGTGTTTTTTTATTTTATGGTTATTGTTTTTGGGGTTGATTGTTTTTTTAAATTTTTAATTTGTGTTGGTATATTTATGTCTTCTTTTGAATTATTCTGGGGGGGGTTTTTTTCAGTGATTTTTTTTTTTGTTTTGGTTGCTTTTCATTTGTTTTTCATTATATTATTTATTGTTGGACAATTTTGAATTTTCTGTTTGTTTATTAATTTATTTTTAATGGTGTAATTTATGTTTTTGTACTTGGTATTGTTTTTTAATTTTTTTTTATTTATTTGTTTTTTTTTGTTCTTTTGTTTTTATTTTCTGGAATTTATTGGCTTGATGTTTTTGGTTTTGTTATGTTTTTTTGTCTATTTATTATAATTGTTTACTGTTCTCTGGTTTTTGATTCTTTTTTTGTTTTTATTGTTTTTATGGGCACTTTGTATTTTTGTTTTTTTTTTGAGTTTTTTTTTTTCTGGTATTTGGTGTTATTTATTTAGTGGATTACTATTATTGATTATTGTTTTTGGCATTTTTTGTTTTTGTTATTGTTGTATTTTTTTTTTTTTTTTTTAATTTTTATTTTATTTTTTTATTTTTATTTATTGGATATTGGATTTGGGTTTTTTTTTGGTATTTTTTCTTTTTGGTTTTTTTATTATTGCTTATTTTTTTTCTTTTATTTTTTGGTCTTTTTTTTGTTTGCTTTTTTCTGTGGATTTTTTTTTTTGTTTTTTTTTATTTGTTGATTTGTTTTTTTTTGTATATGGTTTTTAATTGGTGTAATTAATTTGGATTTTTTTTTTCCTTTTTGGTTGGTAATTATGTAATGTATTTTCTTCTTGATTGGTTTTTTTGGTTTTTTTTTTTTTGGTTTGTTTCTTTTTTTCTTTTTTGTTTTTTCAGGCTGTTTTTGTTCTTTTTTTAATCATTTTGTTTTTTTGTTTTTTTTATGAATTTTTTTATTCTTTTTGGTTATTCCTTATGTTTTTAAATGGATGTTTGTTTTTTTAGGTTTTAATTATTCTTTATGTTTTTTTTTATATTGATATTTTTATTGGCATTTTTTCATTTTTTTGATTGGTTTTGGTGATATGGATTTTTTTATTTTTTGGCTTTTATTCTGGATATATATGAGGCACAATTGACAAGACTTTATTCATTCGAAGGAACAAAAAGGTATTATCATGCTAGTTCAAGTGTATTGTTGATGGATTATCATTTTTGGGGTCTACCAACAAGACTTGGTGCAATGAGTTGAAGCCTTGAAGCAAAGCAGATTACAAAATGTGTCCATGGAGTGAACTTACATTTTTCTTAGGTCTACAGTCAAGCTGAACAAGGGTGGAATCTTCACTATTGCAAGGGAAAGTATGTAGCTGGAGATACTCAAGAAATTTGTTCTTGTAAATGATGAATGTTGCAATCACACCATGGAGACAAATTGCCTTTGACAATGGATGATGAAGCTTATGATGTAGACTGTTCACTTCTGTACAGATTCTATGATAGGTTCCACATGTACTTAAACTGTTCTTAGACCCTGTTTATGTACATGCAGTATGTGTTTGTTCACGTTTTTCAGGTTACTCCAAGACTTCTCTCTCAATGCTGTCAAGAGGATATTCAAGTATCTAAAGGGAAAACCCACACTAGGGCTTATGGTATCCTAGGGAATCAACCTTTGACTTGGCAGCTCTTCTCTGATATTGGACTATGTGGGTCCAAACCTTGACAGGAAAATCCCCCCACCCTACAACATGGTGGTTGTCAATTTCATTGGATAAAGACTTATATATGGTAATTTATGTAACAGATAATTTGTGGCAACTTAAAATGATGCTGAAGATGTAGCTGCTGTCAAATTCTTAGTGGAAAGTATTGTAGGTCAAATCAATTGTGAATAAGGTTTCAATTTCATGATTAACAAATCCACATTGAATAATGAAGGCAACTATCTGCATTGTGAAGAAACCCACAGTATATCATCTAATGACAAAGACACTTCGAGATAGATTCGTCATCACTTCCATAAGAGAATTGTTATGAGTAGAAGCTCATAAGTGTGGAGAAATTCACACATGACTTAATGTAGCTGACTGTTGACCAAAACCATTTGATGCGACCTGGTTTAAACTACTGGGTGGTTAGCATTGGTATGATTCTAACCCATAGCGCACATTTTAGGGGAGGCTCAGTTGTATAGTTCTGTTTAATTTTGTAGCTAAGTAGTTTAATACTGTTTGTTAGTTCATTTTAATCTGGTTAGTTATTGTATATTAATACTGGTGTTACTGTTGAGTTATCTTCGGGTAGTTAGTTTTCATTAATTCTGTCTATACAATTTCTTGCAGCATGTTTTTCTTTGTTTTAGACTAATTTTGCAGGCATAGCATGGATGAAAGGAGGAGTGCCAAGGTTTTTAACTGTTGTACATATTTTTCATCATATTTAATTACTGTGTTCAAAAAGTGTTGATTCGGCGTATGATCTTAATTATTTCTTTGACAAAATTAAGTCTGGTAGTGTAATTTTTAATACTGGTAGGTTATTGTTAATGCTGGTTGTGGGAAATTTGACTTTTTTTGTTTTATCACTGTTTAAATGTTACCGTTAGAGATTTTTACGGCGCAATAGTCGTACAACAGAGAATCTATATATAGATAAAGTTTGATTTCTCTTTCATACTTTTATTTTTATTGCTATCTCCTTTTAGCAAAGTAAAATTTCCTTTATAACAAAATAGTCAAGAGTTCATGTTACCAGCATCTCAATTTCAATCGCATCAAAACCAAGTACATTAATAGATTGTCACAATGGCTCTTTAAGTATTTTGACAAAACAATCAAGGTGGGGTTTTTTTGCGCAAGCCTGCCGAGAGGTGTAGGGAGTTTGCTGAGATTAGTGGATTTTTCTTCGAGGTTCAACCTTAGGTATGCCTTAATTCTAATCCAACTAATCTTATGATATCCCTTGTTAAATAGTTTTAGCAGAGTAGCTCAAATAATTGCCATTAATAAAGCTGATGTGGTCTCTTAGAGTAATTAAATGCAACCATTGATACCTTAAGGTACACAATCTATAAGCGTCATTAGGGAATCACTTAAATCTAGAAGATGTCACAAGGAATCACAATGTTGCCAAATGATGAACTTTTTGGAGGGAATGGGGCACACAGGGTATCCTACTGAATGGGACTTTTACTTTTTGGAAAGTTTTTACACACCACAATGGAGAATATTAGTCACATCTTTTGCACTGTATAAGCTACTAAAAGTGGTGGCTGGGGTATCATTTGGTAGCATTATTGCACTGCTTTGATCTGTCTTCACTGGATGAGTTTATAATTTTTTAAAGCTTATTTTTGATGGTATGTGGCATATTTGAAAAGCAAGGACAAGTTTTAGATGATCCTCGATTTTGCAAATGATCTTAAAATTTCAAACGGAAGGACAAAAACAAACCCTTTATCTAGCTGTGAGCCTAACAAAAAGATCCTTTTGGAAAATATGAAAAGGGGTTTTCGAGGGGCACCAAGACCTTTATTGCCTTCTATGTTACTTGTTGCTACTAACCCAAATGCAGGACAAGAACATGCTGCTGTGGCTCAATCCCAACCATCCTCATCAACACCTCAAGTTCAAATCACCACCAAATACTCCCTTAACACCTACAACCACCACCTATCCTACACTACACCACCACTATCCCTTATACCCATTACCAACACTATACCTATCCCTACACCTACACCTACACCAATACCTGACACTGAACCTACACCACTTGAGCACATCTACGAGGAGCAATCTCCTGTCCACCACCACTTCTCACCCCCACAAGAACATGCTCCAAGTCAAATGCCTATGGATGATTTACTTCATAAAGTTCCTAAGTTGATATCACGAATTGACAGCCTGGAAATGGATCTCAAACAAACCAAGCTGACCATGGGAAATGCCATAGTGAAGTTAGTCAAGAAGGTGAAGAAAAGTTGGAAGGGTTTTGGAAAAGAGGAATTGGTTTTCTCAGGACTTTGAAGAGGAAGAACCTGAGGTTCAGGGGAGGAAAAGTCAAGATGATCCTCTAGATTCTTCAGTACAAGGACAGGTTACACCTCCTACAACAAAAGTAAATACTTCAGGGGAGGAACAAGTGGAAGAAATAAGTCTAAATACTCTTGAAGCAGCCAAAAAACTCTCTTCTAATGTTGCCTCGTTAAAGCCAAAGTCTATTGACATGGGAAGAGAACAAGAAGAAGGAAAAGACGACTAAGAAGAAAGATGTATCCAAGCTTGGATTTTCAAGAAGAACGTTAATTGATGTGCTGAACAAGTTTAATACTGTGAAGGAGTTTTACTAGACAGTATTAAACTTAGACTGTTATGAATAAACGTAGTATGGCAGTGAACAAGTTAGTACTGTTAGTGTAGAAGTCCTACTTGTCTGCATTCATGATAAAGGCCACCAACAAAGGAAGGAAATGCTCCTATCGATCAGTTGACAGAGACTCTAAAAGAAGTCAAAAGAACAAACTCTACAAGAGGAAGCTAGCCTTGCTGAAGCAATCAGATTGGATTCCTTACAGAGAGAAGAGAAGGCTAAACAAATACACTTGGATTCACTCTTAGCTCAAAGAATTGCAGAAGAAGAAGAGTTAAATAAGCAACAAAAGAAAGAATAAGCTCAAGTAGCAGTTTGAAGGCTCAGCATTACACAAATGAGATGGATTTAATTAGAGCAAAGATTGAAGCTAATGCAGAGTTGTCAAAAAGCATGCTAGGAAGTGAACTTCAAGGAGAAGATTTTGCAAAGAAAATGGTTGATCTTGTCAATCAAAGGAAGAAATATTTTGCAGAAGAAAGAGCTAGAGCTAAAAGAAATAAGCCCATGACCCAAATCACATTGGAAGAATTATATGATGATTTACTTGAAGAATCAAGGGGACATGGAAGTTATCCTCAGCCTGAAGAAATTGAGTTTTGAAGAATTCGCAAGGAAGGAATTTGTAAGCTTGTGAAAACCAGGTTGGTCCTTTGCACCAATAAATTTGAAAGCCACTAAGCTGGTTTGAAAAGATTTGGTGAAGGAGCTTCAGACAAAGACTCCAAAAAAGGACTTAAAAGATGATTGAAGCAAAGGATGATCGAGCAACCAAGAAGTCTGAAAAATGAAGAAACAAATGGAAGGAAAAAAAAGATTGCTACAAGTGTTGATCAAGAATGACTCTGAAGATTCAGAGGATAGTTGGTGAGCAGAAGAGTCTTGTCACAGGTACTAAACTCCCCAATTAATTCATGTTCCTGTAGCTATTGAAAACACCTCGTATGGCTACCTATAAGATTATTAAGCAAGGGAGAGTGAAAAGGAGTGTACCAAATAGTTAGGACGATGGCAAATGATATAGTCTACATTATTTTCGGTGCTATGTTGAAGTCTATATCTAGGAGGATGTCTTAACTTAGTTATTTAGGATTGTAATGAATAGATATGGGATGGATGGACCAGAAGATGAGTTAGAAAAGGTATTTTGGAAATGTTTGAGAACTATGTTTGAAGAACCTCTTAGTACAGATCCTATATGGAGTGAATTAGGACAGCAAAGGATCATAAGTTGGAGATATTATGATACATGTAGAGTACATTGCTTGAACTTAGAGTCAATGGATGTTTAAATGTTGTCTGAAAGAAAATATCCTTTATCTGCTGAGGTATGTCAAATTATGCTGAAAATGAAGCTTTTGGATAGAAAGATGAATGAGGATTGCTATAGAATGTTGAAAATGATGGAAAAGCAAGCTGGTATTAGGAAGTAGTGAAGTTTGTAAAGTTAGAAGTCTAGGATGGAGATAAGAAGGATAACACTTGGTGGAGGTGCTATGCACTAACACAACAAATGGTTATCAGTTCACCATGTCTAACAACATAAGAACTGGCTAGTCCATGAGCAAACGGCTCTTGGTAACGGACTTACTAAATCCAATTCTGTGGTTGACATACCTTGCAAATAAGTTTGTATGGTTTTCACATCACCATATCTGTTTAATGAAGAGTTGGCTAGCCATAGGTTATGGCTAATGGTAAAGGCTGTGGTAAAACCAAATAGTCCATAAGATTATGGCTTAATGTAAAGACAAATTGCAAAATCATATTCCGTTGGTTGACACTTTAAAAAAAGTGGATGGTATTTAACTCACCAGTGTTTCAGGTACAAAAGTGTTGACATGGTTATTCAATCCTCCATGGATTTACCTTTTTCTAGGTTCCAAAGGAATGAGCTAGACATGAGCAAACGAGCTACAGGTAATAGGCATATCAAAATCCGTTTATGGCTGTATATGGTTTGCCAACAACACAATATGGTATTCAACTCACAATGTTTCATGTAAAGAGTTGAAATGGTTTCAGTTAACCATGGAACATACACCTTATGGTGGACAAAGGATGACTACTCCAGAGTATTTGCTAACTGTTAAGAGACATAAAATCCATTTAAATTTTCTATGATTATCCTCTTGATGTCGTATCTGTCCAACGCGGGTCATGAACAGACCCACGTATAGTACTGTATACCGAGGCCCATGACATATGGGCTTATCACGACGAGGATTTAGGCCCATGAGGCCCAACTAGCGCACACGTGCGTAGGTACCTAGAACACCCGTTACGAACGAGTCATAATCATGAGGAGGGCCCACTAGTTACTAAATAGTGGCGGTTACTAAATAACGGTGAGGCCTCTCGAATACTAACCTAATTAATGGGACAAAGCTATTGGGTGGTGAGTATATAGAGAGCACCTCGGCTCTCATCTTATAGGTAGGCCCACTAACCCTAACTTTCTACTAAAACCTAAACCGATTACTTACTCTCACGCCGGAGGATAATCGTGGGAGACAATCCCACGGTAAGCCTAACGGTGCTTTGTTTTCTTAGTGCGCAGGTCTCATACATCAAGACTTAATTGATACAGGAACCGGAGCCTAACAGATCCGTATTACACCTAATTCGGACCTAATCAAGGATGTCCAACATTTGTACACAGATTGGCGCCATCCGTGGGGACCCAACACTTAGAACACTACCAAAAATCAAGAATGACCAAAGCAAGGAAATTTACCAGCGGACTCCGGCCAGGCGAAGAAGCAGAGCGACCCAAGCCTCTAGACAGATCTCTAAGCAGGCTCGGGAAGCGCATTGCGCCACTTGATTGGTTTCACAGCGATGGGACCGCCCCAGGGGACAACCAGACAACCGCCACAATCATAAGCGCGGAAGGTCTACATCGTGCTACTTTCACCACCCCTCCCCAAATGGTGCCAGGGACGAATACCACCGAGCCGCCACCCCCACCCCTTCGAAACAAGGGTCCCGAGTTAGGGGCTGACAACCTCACACTGGAAGGGGTCGCGACTGAACTGGCGCCGAGTGATTTCGTATCTCAAAACTACGAGACTTTGGTCGCCCTCATGCAAGAGGAAACAAAAAAGAGATCAAGCCAGAGCCTACAGGCCCGACTTAACTTCGGTCCGGAGGACGAAGTATCTCCACCGCGCCACCAAAAGGAAAGGCGCGGAAAGGATAACCGTCGACCTCCAGTATTCGGTAGAATCGGAAAGAAAGTTTCGGGTACTCAAACGGCTAACTTGCAGAACTTGGACACTCATGAAAACAATGACTGGCGCATCAGCGTCCGTGATAGGCTGGGCAGTCGCGATGTCCACAGCAGGCTTGGACAAAGGCGCTCCTCGAGTGAAAGTCCTCCAAGTTCGGACTCCGAGGACAGTCGGCGCAAGCGCCGCAGAAGAGTAAGCTCGTCCTCAGAAGACTCCTCGGACAACGAGGACGCAGAAACGGGACACTGGAAATCCAAGAACAAATATCGTGAAGACGAAGACGAAGATATGTCCCGTCCATGGCGTCGCCAAAAGGTCGACGCATTTACGCGGCGCATTAGCGATTTCTCGGAGGATAAGAAAAAAGGCGCATGCCTGCTAACGTAAAAACTTTATGTTGGGACAGGTGTTCCTGAGACCTATAAAATTTTCGAATCGGCCGGCACACTATTGAAAAACTCGGAACAACCCGTGTGGTGCCAACATGCTCAATTCCACGTTTTCGTAGGAACGCGCGGAACTGGTTCAACAAAATACACGCAGAAGATTGATGGGTTTGAAGAGTTGCGAAGGGCATTTCGCTTAAATTTTACTCAAAGGAAGAAGTGTGCCAAGAACCCTGTCGAGCTTGCCAGGGTGAAACAGCGCCAAGGGGAGTCCACAAGCGCCTACGTAGAGCGCTATAAGGACGGTATGCATACAGTCAGGTCGTGCCACGAATTCTCAGATCTCAGGGTTTATGAATGGAATATATAACCCAGAACCCTTCTCAAAAGGTTGAATGATAGGGTTCCCCAAACCTTTGATGAGTTGATGAAACGCACAAGGTCCTTCATTTAAGGAGAAGCCGCCGCTGCGAACAGTAGAAAAGGCTACTCAAACAACAGGTCACAGGAACAGTCCAAGAGACAATCCAATGACCAGAGTAGCAGTCGCAACAACAGCTACCGCGGTCAGAGGGGCGGGCGGGGGAACGACAAGTACACCCCACTAACAATGACCCTAAAGGAGATACTCGCAACAGAAGGTGCAAACTTCCCAAGGCCACCACCAATGCGCACTCCAGAAGAGCAACACGTGGGAAACGGATACTGTGAGTATCATAGGCAGAAGGGCCATACTACCAATGACGTGCGTAAAACTGCGCAAGCTACTGGACAATTTGGTAAAGGAAGGCGATTGGATCAACTGGTGAAGAACATCAAGGAGGGGAAAAGTAAACAAGGAGGGAGGCAAGAAAAGACGCACCTAGAGAACAAGGCCGACATATCTATATTGGTGCAGTATGGCCAGCGAAAAAAATAAGCAAAAAGTCAGCCAAAAGTTTTTGCATGGATGTGGCAGCTCTTTTTCCACTTTACTGCGAACTAACGCCGTGGTGGAGCCACTTACCATCGAGATAAATGCAGCGGTAACGACATCCACCGCATGTACTCATTGATGGAGGAGCATTCTACTGACTATACTGTTCGAAATGCTTCAACGGATTGCGGACCCTAAAGTAAAAGTTCAGTTTAAACCGGCACGACGTCTTTGATAATGGCTTCACGGTGAGAAAAGTTCTGGGCCATGGGGCAAATACGATTAACGGTTTTGGTTGGAAATAAAGAGCCCTACACAACAGCTGGATGAATTTTTTATGGTGTCAGATCATCCATCGCATACAATGGCATTATGGAAGACCAGGAATATCTGCGATACACGCGGTTCCCATCCGGCCCACGGGATGCTAATTTCCCCGTCGACGGCGGAATTGTCCACAATCTACAACACCGCCGCACGCCTAAAGAAATGCAACACAGTCACTTGTGACGTGACGCTGACTAGAGACCGCAATAACAAAGTGACAAACTTGGAGTCGAGCATTCTCACGATTCACGGAGCAAGAAGTATCGATCGGGGGGTCGCTGTCTGATACGGGTAGGGCGGGGGGGGGGGGGCTGTGTGCGCACTCTTGCAAAGAACCTCGACTATCTTGGCATGGGAACCAAAAAACATGACTGGTGTGCCACGACTGATCAAATAACACAAGTTGTACAATCCGACAAGGATACTCCCCAGTGAGGCAGAAAAAAAACGCGGTGCAACGCTCCAGAGCGCGCCAAGGCCTTTCTGGAGGAGGGTAATAATCGTGGAGGGCAGGTATTCATGCGAGAAGTCTATTATACCTTGATGGCTCTCCAACCCAGTTAGGGGTCAAAAAGAGCGATGGTAAGTGGGGATGTGCGTGGACTTCATTGAACTTAACAAAAGCATGTCCACAAGACTGATACCCACTACCGGAGATAGATTGGAAAGTGGAGTCTTATGGGATACACCTTCAAGTGCTTCTTGGGACCGCATATCAAGGGGGGATATCACCAAATCCAATTGGCCAAGGATGCGAGGATTAGACAGCCTTTCACACAAGTCAGGTGTCTATTGCTATACAAAGATGCCTTTTGGCCTAAAGAATACGGGCCACTACCAGCGACTGGTAGCTGACGCGTTCGAGGGGATGGGCCACAACTTGAAGTCTATGTCGTTGACCTTGTTATAAAGAAGCCAACACCGAAGACGAGTTGGTGCACGACATTGTAGAACTTTCTGGGCCTCCGAAAAATCAATATGAAGCTAATTTCTTAAAAATGCAATTTTTGGGGCTACAGATGGTCATGTTCCTGGATATTTGATAGACACTGACCGGCATAAAGCAGTGTCCAGAAAAACAAAGTTGTCTTCCAACTTTCTTCGCCGCGCACGATGAAAGTAGTCCAGTCGTTAAAATGGGAATAGTTAGCGGTTTGACAGGTTCCTATCCAAGTCAGCAGACAAGTCACTCCCCTTGTTCAAACACTCAAGAATGTACGAAGTAAGGGGGGACTTCGGTTGGACTAACAGTAGCAGAAAAAAAGCTCTTCACGAGCTCATGCAGCATATTGTAGCTCTTCCCTCGCTAGTCGCTACCCGACAGGGGAGAGAGTTGATTATGTATTTATCGGCGACGCATGGGGAAAGTAGCGCCGTGCTTCTGACAGATAGGGACTCCGTACAAACACAGGTGTTCTTCTAGATAGATAAGCACTCAAAGGAAATCGGAGAATCATCTATAGAGAAATGGAGAAACTGTTGGGTTAGGTATTTGCCACCAAGAGATGAGAGATATTTCCCGGACTCACAAAATCGTGGTAATCTAAGATCAACACATCAAAACAGGTTATCTCTAAACCTGATGCGTCGGGGCGATTGCATAGTGGGAGCGTGTTGCTAGGGGTCTTAAACATACTCTTTTTGTCATAGATACGCAGGGAATTCGGTCAGATAATGGCGGTTTTTCTCATTCATTAAAAAGTTAACGTGGCTGTACTACACAGTGCGAAGTAAACTCCATGAACCATGGATCCTTATCACGGATGGGATCGTCATCCGGTGGACGGGTAGGGCGCAGGCTCATCCTCACTAAACCCGGAAGGATGGAATTCACTTACGCACTGCGCTTTGATTCACTCGCCACGAACAACGAGGTGAGTACGAAGCCCTTAATTGGGGACTACGCTATTGCAGCTAGAAATTGGGTGTACGTAAACTAGAGCAAATTGTGGACTCCGTTTAGTAGCCAACCAGGTGTTGGGCGATTATGTGGCTAAAGAAGACAACATGATTCAATACCTCGATAAGACCAAGTCGCTAATCCAAGGCTTTGATAGATTCACCATTAGGCAAGTTCTTAGAGGTGACAACAAAAAAGCGGATGCCTTTAAAGTAAGATCGCACTCCACCCAGCTTCCGAACCTATTAAAGAGGTGTTGGTCGAAAAATCTTGAAGAACAAATCCAAATCGCGGAGTTGGAGATATCTACGTGATAGAAGAGCAGGATCCTCATGGTTGACCCTATCATCGAATTCATATGCAAGGGTACGCTCCCTCTGAAAAAAGGATGCCCGGCGACTACGCTGTACGGGCGCCAGAGATTCGAACTACGAAATGGTGTCTCTATCGAAGTTCGTTCTTCACCATGCGACGATGCGTCGGACCTATTCAGGCAGACTATGTGCTCCGCGAGATTCATGCGGGTTCATGTTGTTGTTTTTTTTTTTTTAAACTCAGACACGATCTATAGTAGGATGAGCTTCGGTTGGGGGTATACTGGCCCCCATGCACCGCGACTGCGCTCGTCATGATATAGAAATGCAATGATTGCCAAGTACATAGACCAATCCCGCGCCTAACCAAAACCAGGAGTAAACCCATACACTCACTTGGCCATTTACAAGTGGGGTATCGACATCGCTAGTTCCTTTCCCGTTGCGCGGGCTGATTGAAATTCCTTATCGTGGTATAGACTACTTTGCATAAATGGATCGAGGCGAAAGCGGTCGCCACAATCAAAGGGAATCAAGGTAATATGATTTTTGGGATACATTGTCGTGCCGTTTTGGATGACTGGAGAAATAGTCTCGGACCAATGGGAACAGTTTCTGTGATAAACTCGTTCAAGAACTGGTGCGCGAGATTACGCATTACACTGCGTTTTGCGTCGTTAAACACCACAGACAATGGTTTGGTTGAGGCGCAAATCACAGTCTAGGCGAAGGTATTCATGCGCGCCTAGATAGACATAAAGGGCAGGTGGGTAGAGAATTGTCACATGTCTTGTGGGCTCATCGCACAACAATAAAAGTTAGCACAGGGGGGACACTCCCTTTTTCTTTCTATGGACGGGAAGCGTTAATACCAGCCGAAATCGGACATGCCAACTTATTGTACCGCGGAGGTCAATATCGCAACCATGACTGACGAGCGACGTAAGGACTTGGAATATTGGAGAATTGCGCGATCAATCAGCCATTTCGTGAGGCAAAAAGCAAAGTAAAAATGAAGGGATACTATGAGCGAAAGTTCGAGGAGTCTCTTTGAGACGGGGGACTTCGTGTATCGCTGCTAAACGAGCAAGCCACGCTGGAAGACACAGGTAGCTGGGTCCAAAGTGGAAGGACCCTACGAGGTTACGGAAACCTTGGAAAGGAGCATAGCATGCTGCGTGACATGGATGGGCGTGAGTTGACCACACGTGGCATATCTGCATCTCAAGAAAGAGCTATCTTTTAGTGACGTGCTCAATTGGGTATATGCGTAATTATGTATCCAGATTATTAAAATAACTACTATAAGCTAAGTTTCCAATTTAAAATCTTAAACTAAGTTACTACTGTTTTTGGTATTTCTGGATTTTTATGACTTTTAAGCTGAATGTAATTAAACAAATAAGCAAGAAATGAGAAATCAAGCTTTAAACTATTTAAAGCTATAACTAATCTAAAAAATAAACTAAGTTTTAAAGCCTAGATCCTACTTAAGCTAACTAAAATGAAAATTAACAGGCCAACAGTAGTAACTATTGTTACTACTGCTGGTGTATTTTGAAAAAGCCACAAACACAAGTGTGCAGGTTACCTTAAGGGTAGACCTACACAACACACTCCTATTGAGTGTGTTTGAGCTAACTACAAACACAAATCAATCCTAAAAGGCTTGATTCCATTTTAACAAGCAAAAATTAAAGAGAAAAGTGCCCTAGTGCTGAGATAACTAGAATAAGCCCTAACTTTTTAGATTCTGAAATCTAACTTTTGAAAATGCTTTTCCTAATGATCATAAGTGAAAATGAAACTGACTCAAGCAAAATTAAGAGCTTACTTTGACTTTTGGTGGTCAAACAAGCTTAAACCAAACACCCCTTTAGGATTTGACAGATTTTATAAAACATTAGAATCTAAGATCTAAATATCAAAACCTTATTACCAGATAACTAAAAACTTATTTCTAGCTTAACTAACATAATCAATCAACTGAATAAGCTAAAAATCTAAAATCTACACTATGCTAATGATATTTTTGGTTTTTATGGTTTATGACAGAATTTTAAAATTAACTAAGATCTACCTTATGAAAACTAAAACAGATTATTAATAAGCAAAAGAAGATCAAACTAAGCACAAATTAGCAGCTAGAACTCAAATAAGCTCAATTAATAAGCAAATAGGGAAATCTAAGCTACTTAAGTAATTTTAAGCTAAAATTTAAAGGACAAGAAAGTAAATAGAAAACTTACAAATGGCTTCAGCTTAACAGAAGCTTAGAGGCTCTTAGAGCTTATCTACAGCTCTAGCTTATCCTTATGGATAAGCTAGTAAAAATCCTTGGGATTCCTTCCATGATTGAATCCCCTTCCATAGGCTTATAATTCCAAATATAAAAGGAATTAAGCTGATTTTATTTATTTAAGTAAGATTAAAACTGACTTAAGCTCTATCATAAGCTTAAAGACTTATGAGAGCTATTGAGCTTATGAGACAGTAGCTTAATATTTGAAGAGAAAATGAGAGCTTATGAATGAAAAACAAAAGTGCTTATAACAGATTATTTAAGAGTAAAACTAGATTTCATTAAAATAAAACTTGATTACATGATTAAAAAGAAATTACAACTGAATTTAAAAAGAAATTGCAATAAGCTAAATTTAAGCTAATTTCTCCTAAGCTACTACTCCCTTGATAGTATGTGTGTGTGAGGGCTATTTATAGCCTGCTGAGGAAGATTCTAGCCCTTTGCTTACTCAACACGCTCCTCTAAATCATGTCCGTACATTCTCTTAATGATTAGAGAATGATTTTGAGCCCTTGGATCACTTTTTCATCTCACACGGATTGCCAAGCTGTCATTCCTTTGATGTGACAGCTTATGCTAGTTGTGTGAGTGATAATAGAGTAAATCCCACTTCTCCTTGTGCTTTCTTCATAGCCACGTGTGATTCCTTGCTAGCTTTGGCCAATGAGAGCTTTGATATGACTAATTCGTCCCTGCCATTGTGTTTTTGACCACTTGAATTGTCCATTTCACCCTTTAATTAGCATTTGCCCTTTGATTTTACTAAGTAGTGAATTGGGGAAGAAGCATGAATAGTGAATAACGATTTTTCCCGCTTCTTCTTTTTAACTGAGTTGGTAAAAGGGAAGTTTGGGGTATTGGGCTTTTGGTATGGGTTTTGTATCCGGGTAGGGATTTTAAGGTTTAAGGCCCATTAAGACTTCAAGGGCTATTTGTGTAACTTTTGGAAATCTTGAGGGACTAAAATGGTAATTTTAGGTTTTTATGTCTTTTTATGGTTGACTTTGTTTGACCAGGGTTTGACTTTCTTTGACTGAGACTTGACCATAGTTGACTTTTCTTGGCTTCGGCTTTGAATCTTTGGCTTCTCTTGTGCTCTTCCGTTCTTGTGTCCGTGTTTGCCCGTTTTTGATGATTTTCTTGTGATTTTTGACATATCCGTACCTGCACACACAAAACACAAAAACAAGTATATTTTTTCCATTTTAAGTATGTTTTTAGTTTAATTGGGCTATTTTAGGTATAAACGGATATGTGTATTTCACACTCATCAAAATTCCCCAAACTAAACGATTGCGTGTCCTCACGCAATATTTCATGCCTTATAACCAAATACCTCAAAACTTCCCCAAACTAAACCTTTGAAAAGTAGCAAAGATTTTTGTTGAGAGAGCTAAGAGATCACAAGTTATAAAACACCCGAATTCCTATTTTCGAAGATTTTTTATTTTTTATGATTTTTCTTGATATATTCCTAACTACAACTTATTTGTGTTGACATAATGTATTGTTTTCATTACCTCATTGGTAACTTTAAGGATCATGGAACAAAAAGCACATTTAAGTGTCTAAAAGATAACTTCATCATTCCCGATTTTTCACTTTTCCCATACTAAGCTTAAAAATAAGATCACTGTTAAGTACGAGCTAAGATGCTAAGACTACTTATAATTACAACTTGTGAATTTCTCTTCCCGACATAAATCATATATTTAAGTGTGTGTGCTCAAATTAATTTAAACCATTAAATCCACATATTTAGATAGTTGAAATCCGACCAAGCTTTACACATGGGCCTTTTGGGCTAATATGTTAATCACTTAGTAAGATCACAACTCAAAGCAAACAAAAACCTCCTTAGCTAAGACATCGTTGGTTCACTTGTCCCATGAATGACTTTCTTCTCTAGCATCCCACCGTCATCGGGTAAGTGCTAAGGCTTTTGACACCCCATCCGGAGAATAATAATCGAGACGCATGAACTTCCGATGAAAAAGCCTTGTAGACTTTTGCAAACCTTAGTTCAAAAGAATACCTTGGTTTTAGAAAAGGAAACTTTTACTATTTATTTTCTAACTTGCAACATTATTATTTACTACTTACATTATTAGGCTAGGAACTGGTATCACTTTTTTTTTCAATGACACATCGGTCACGCCTCCGACAAGAGCTCGTGTACTTATTATGATACTGATCCTAAATATACATCCTCCATCCTTTCTTTCGATGTCACATCGGGAGCGAACCGACAAATGCCCGTGTACTTTATTGCGATGAAGTTTGTATATTAATTAACACTAAGGATTTATAACTTGCATCCTTTTTATTCACCAACTACTTTTTTTTATATTAATTCAACACGTTATTTTTGAAAATAGAAAAATTTCATTTTAGAAAAACAAGTAATAAACTTGAATACTAAAAATTCTTTATTTCACGATGTTGACTTTCATCATCTAGATACGTAGTAAAGCTTTTTCTCTAAATTCGTTGATTAGACTTTTAAGAGCAAAACCTCTAATTTGAAAAAATTAAAGAGACAAGTATATTTATCATGTTATAGAATTCGGGGATATAGAAAAACCACAAGTTATTCTTATAAGCCTTTAAAGTTTTCCAAATAAACTTTGTTCAGCATCACTGATTCGTATTCAACACTATCATCTCTTTTTCTTTGCAATTTAATCTCTATATAAAGAAATTCGCAAATACTTAGCCTATATAAAATCCAACTCGGCATATTTAAAATCTACTTGAGATTAGCACAAGTCTTCATTTACTAATGATTTCAAGTCTAGCATGTTTAAAGTTTACATGAGACTAGCATAAACTATCATCATTAATTTTTAAGGAAGAAAGCTAGAACTCAACACGTTCGATCGGGTCAAAAATTAATTTCTATTCTCACCAACGGAAAACCTACATTCATGTCTTTAACACTTATTATTATAATATTTTTTATTTTTTTTTCAACTACTAATATTTTTTATTTTTTTATTTTTTTCCTACAAATAAGATCTTAAAAATTTAAATTTTTTACTAATTTTTGTGGGAAAACGGGTACGTGAGAACAAAACAATAAGCAGGTAACATCAAATCGATAGATTCCCTCCCCAAACTAAAACGAAACATTTTCCTCAATGTTTAAGGTCAGGTTTCTACGAAAATCTAAGCCATTTATTAAGTATGCAAAGATAAACGTGAATCGATAAGATGAAAGGATATCGGATTCCCCTAAACTAATTTTAAATAAAGGATGAGAAGCTCGAGTGAAATGGGATACAACACCGGACACGAGAGGCTTCAGAAATTGTTGGTTCAATCCTGCAAAAATCACAAGTGCAAATAACAAACACGAAGAACGGTAGAGACTAGCCTCAACACATCACAACACATTATTTAGAAAATAGAAAATGATAGGCAAGGGGTGAACTCCTACAAAGCGGCTTGTTTTTTGTCACCGAGTCACAAGCTCGACTCGATCCCTGAATTAATTGTCCTTAGGGAGAGCAACACTTAGAACAAGAAACTTCCATTGAAAATGCCCCCGGCTCTAGATAAAAAAAATGAAAAGGTGATGATGCCGGGGTTAAAAATAGTGTCTTCACTCCCGAAAGAGAGAAATGAAGAAAGAAAGAGAATGAAGGTCAAATCAAAAACTAGGGTGGGAAGGGTGGGAAAAATATCGGCCATAAAATCATGAGATTTAGAAACACCCTTAAACTCTTTGATTATCAAAATACCCGCTTCGGTTTCAAAACATTTCTCAACATCCGGTGGTTCCGGTGGAGGACGAGGAGATGATGGGTTGTCTTGATGGTCAAGGTTAGGTAACTCATTATCTTCATCTTCGGAATCATCATTCTCAACACCTGGTGGAATTAAATCATCTGGAACAAGGAAAATATAGATCTCTTCTTGAGCGGGCTCACTATCCTCAACGGGGATAGAAGATATGAAAAGAGACTCGATAATTGAACTTTGATTAGCATGAACATTTTCCTGTGACTGGGAAGTTGAAATCTCACAAAGCACTGTCATAAGACTAAGATATTCCCCAAATTCACGATCATTCCTCGAAGGAAGTGTTAAAAGTTCACCGGCGAACTCATGGTGAAGAGGATCACTTCTTGGAGAAAAAGTAATCGAAGATTCATTTTGTTCAGGATCATGATCGGAAATTACTTCGGAAGCGAGATAATGGGAAGCATCATCACTAAGCAGATTATCAAGAAAAGTTACGTCTCCTTTTGAATAGAAATAACCTTCCTCAAAGTTAGAAGAAACTTCCATGGCTAGAAAAGCATCGATCTCATCAATATCGTCTTCTGGAGCAAAACACTCAACCTTATCGGACAAAGGTGTGTTAAGTAAAACTGGCTCATCGGAAATGTTGGAATTCTTGATCTCGACATCTTCTTCCATTTCATCAAAAAGAGGATTTATGGTGCTAGATTTGAAATTGTCATCAAATTCAAAAAGAGGATTTGAATGATCTTGAAAATTTCCTTCTTGAATATCTTTTTTAAGAAGAGTGAGTTCATCGGCGAACTCCTCAAGATTATCACTAGTCTTCACCGGAGAAGAACTAGGAGAAGGATCATCAGAATGAGTAGTGGTACTGCCACTAAACGGATCATCTTTTGAGAAATCGATGACAGAAATGGCGTGAACAAAATGCTTATTTTTGTTTTTCTCAGATTTATCGGCATAATAAACAAGTTCTTCCTTTCCTACTCTTAAAGTCAATGTTTCTTCGTACAAATCAATGAGAGCTTTTGCGGTGCGAAGGAAGGGTCTTCCTAAAATAATAGGCACTCTTGGGTCTGGTTCAAAATTAACCACTACAAAATCAGCAAGAAAAGTGAAACCATCAACTCTAACTACAACATCCTCGGCTATGCCCATTGGGTGAGTAATGGAACGATTGGCAAGCTCGAGTGTCATTCGAGTAGGAGTCAAAGCTTCAAGCCCAAGTTGCTTGTAGATAGAATGAGGTAAAAGATTTATGCTAGCTCCGGAATCGGCTAAAGCACTAGTCCTATCGAGTTCTTGTAAAGCACATGGGATAAGAAATTTTCCTGGATCTTCGAGCTTCTCGGGAACTTTGTTCATGATGATGGCAGAACATTCAGCATTTACGGTCATAATAGCGATCTCCTCGAGTTTCTCTTTGTTCCTTAGCAACGAGCTTAACCATTTGTTGAACTTTGGCATTTTGACAAGAGCATCTTTCAATCCAATCTCTAAATTGAGTTGTTTGAACATCTTCAAGAACCGGCTATGTTGAGCACTTGGTTTATCATTCTCTCTAACTTTCATCCTCTCGGGATATGATCTTGAATTTCAACATTAACAGTTTTCGTTGCTTTTGATTTTGGGATTTCAATGAAAATAGATTCTTCTTCCTCCGGAGGTGGGACATGTGCGGTATTTTCCAAATTTGGAGTTTGCACTTTTTCTGTTGACGTCTCCGGGTTTTGTTCGGGTTCTTTTGAAGGAATAGAAACAACGGGTGTAAGAACAAGAGGAATCGAATGTCCTTCCAAAGTCTTACCGCTCCTTGTGGTGATAGCATTAATTTGCTGACGAGGGTTAGTTACGGTTTGACTTGGAAGAGTACCCGAATTTGAAGTAGATGCGGAATCTTTGAAATTATTACAAAGATTTGTCAACAAACTCGTAACATTAGCCATTTGATTCTGCAAATTTTGACCTTGATTTTGAACATTCTTCAACACCGCATCGTTTGCCTTGACGTAGTTTTCAAAATCCGTTTTCGAAACACCTTGAATTTGGGGCGTAGGAGCTTGATATGGTGGAACTTGGTAAACCGGTGGTTGATTGGTTGGTGGTTGAAAAACTTGACCTTGGATTGTTTAGATGTTTGTGGTATGGAATTGCCTCCCATGGTTTTGATTCGGATTGATACTTGTTTCCTTGATATCGCTTTAGTTCCTTGGTTGTTTTGAACATTTGGTTGATTAAAGCCGGGTGGTCTTATCTGATTTGCCAATATTAGGAGGATTCCTTTGAACAAAGTTGCCAACGGCGGCGGTTTGTTGGAATTGATGAATGTTATCATGAAAAACGGGAAATTCATTCCTTGTTAACGGACAATTGTTGAAAATTAGGTTTGAACCAATGGTGACACAATAACTTCTCGACTGATTTGTCGGTAGCAGGAGTCGTAAAATTCTTTTCACTATCATCATTTTCTTATTGGCTCATTCGAATATCCATTTTGTCTTCAAGAAGAAGCGGCGAGTTTGTTGAATTAAAAGAATTAGAGGTTGTATAAGTAGAAAAGAGGAGCATTCGTACCTCGCTCTTGGTTCAATTGCACTACTTCTGGAATTAACGTAACCTTGGATTTACTCTCAACTAATGGCTTTAACCATCACGAGCATCTTATCTAGAAAATTTCCACCGCGGGGAATCTAAAGCATCTTGATCTTTGGTATTCAAAGAATTGTAAAACGTATCAAGTTGATGTAATTCCGAGAAACCATGATGAGGACATTGACGAAGAAGTCCTTTGAAACGTTCCCATGCTTCGTTGAAAGTTTCATTCGGTTTTTGGTAGAAAGTGGTGATTTCATTTCTAAGGTAAGTTGTTTTCGAAGGTGGAAAGAATTGGTTTGATTCTGAGACAAGATCATCCCACGTTAGAATCGATCGAGGTGGTTCCTTATCAAGCCAAGTCCGGGCTTCTCCTTCGAGAGAGAAAGGAAAAAGCAAAAGCTTAATCGTTGTATTTGGAACTTCGGGATGTCTAAACGTAGAAGTAACCTTATTGAAAAATCGGAGATGATTATGAGGGTCTTGTTTACCCGTAAATTGATTACTTTGAACAAGATTAATCAAAGTTTGTTTAAGCTCAAAATTATTTGCATTTATTGTTGGAACAACAATTGCATCTTCGTATCCCTCGATGGGAGCTTGTAGCATCTGAGCCATGGTACGATTGTCGGCCATTGGAAACTCGGGTTCCTCAACAATAACCGTTGTTAATTGTTGTTGTCGACGATTTCGATTACGAGCTTGAGAACGAGTGCGCATGCACTAAAAATAAAGAAATTAAAAAGTAAACAAAAATTACAATAATTTTTTTTAGCAATCTATTTTAAACGAATACACCGAAGACAACTTAAATCCAAATAATCAACTTACTTCACGGTAGCTCTTAAAAATTTCTTCTTAAGGTGAGCCGTATCTCGTAAGTGACACAGATGACAAGTTTTAAAATCTTTGGTTCGACTTGGGAACTTTTCAAGTTCACTGGAACTTATTTATGATAATACCTCAATTGAAGGTATTATATGTTGGTGTTCGTTTACCAACTTTGTGTATTTTATTTTTTAATTTTTTTTAAGGACAATTTTTTTTTTTTTTTTATGATAACTATAGTAAAAAGAAAAGAAAAATATTTTTTACTTTTTATATTTTTTAATTTTTTTGGATTTTTGAAATATTTAACAAAAATGAAACTTTCGAGGACGAAAGGATCTTCAAACCAAAATCAACAAACGTAAACGACGGAATCTTTAACACAAGTCCCCGGCAACGGCGCCAAAATTGTATGTAGAGTTTTTATAACATAATAAAATTATAGAATAATATTTCTAAAAGAGCAATTAAGAAACTTTCCAAAAAGTCTCCCTTAAGAAAAGCTCACTCTAAAAGGATATTTATAATTATATAATACGTATATTTAATCCGGGGAAGAATGATCACCCCTAGGTCGTTTCCCCATATGACTTGTGGAAGTGAAAACCTTGCTTTAGACTTGGATTGGTGATTTGGAATGAGAGGAGGATTATGATTTGAATGAGAGAAAATATATTTTTGATTATCTATAACTACTAAATAAAGCAACAATTAAAATGAACAATTAAACACTTAAACTAATTAACGGGAACAAATAAAACGCGACAATTAAGCAAATTCACTAAAATTAACCCCTAAAAATGCAAACTAAATTTCTAAACCTAAAATAGGACAAAAGAAAATTTTAAGAAAAAGTAAAACATTTTTTAATTATTTTTGAATTTATTATGATTTAGAAACTAATTTAATCTAATTAAATCATAAAAAATAGCAAATTAAGTTCTAAAAATTGAGAAAAATTATTTTTAAGCTTATAAAAGTCTAAAATAACAGAAAAACTTAGAAAACTATTTTTAACTATTTTTAAAATTAAAATCCTATTTTTAAAATTGAAATTAAAAGCCTAAAAATGAAAATAAAAATCTAAAAGAGGTGAAAATGATTTTACTGAATATAAATCTAAAAGTAATTTTTATAAAACTAAAAACTAATTTTTTTGTAATTTTCTGAAACTTTTTTCTATTTTTTATGAATTTTTGAAAATTTAAACTTAAGAAAAATGATAAAAATTAATCTACTTAATTAAAAATTACCAAAAAATCAGGAAAAATCTAAAAGGAAATAAAGTTTACTAGAAAAATGAAAGGAACAATACAGCTTAAAAAATAAGCTGTAAAAGCCCTAGAATAAGCTACGACTTAAAAGGAAAAAGGAAAAGAAAATCAAGTATAAAGATTAAATGATGCAAGGAATGGTTGGATGAGCTATTGAAGCACAATGGTAAAACGTATGGACTATGAGGGAGAGGTCGTGGGTTCGAGTCTGGCAACACACCCCTTTTTGCTCTTTTTATTTTTTTTTTGAAAATTTTTGAAAACCAAAAGCTAAAACTTATTAAGCACACATTTTTAAACACTTTTAATAAAGACAATATAAGCTGAAAACTAAAAATAAACTCTAAAACAACCTTAGAAAAAGCTGTTTACAGAAACTAAGGTTTTAAAGAACAAAAAGCTAGTTTTGACTTATTAGCTTGCACAAGCTTTAATATAAGCTCATTTTTCAAACCAAAAGCTGTTCTAGAATCCTAATGATGTGCATAAGCTAAAATTGATAAGCTACTATGACTAAAAACACTTAAGGCTTACTAAAACTAAAGATCAAAGCAGCTAACTCAGAACTAGGCACTTAGAATTCAAAATCTAAATAAGCCAATAAGCTCAATAAGCTGAGACAGAAGTTGAGCTTATGAGAACTTAACAATTACCTACTAAGCTATGAATCCAGATTATTAAAATAACTACTATAAGCTAAGTTTCCAATTTAAAAGCTTAAACTAAGTTACTACTGTTTTTGGTATTTCTGGATTTTTATGACTTTTTAAGCTGAATGTAATTAAACAAATAAGCAAGAAATGAGAAATCAAGCTTTAAACTATATTAAGCTATAACTAATCTAAAAATATACTAAGTTTTAAAGCCTAGATCCTACTTAAGCTAACTAAAATGAAAATTAAAAGGCCAACAGTAGTAACTGCTGTTACTACTGCTGGTGTAATTTGAAAAAGCCACAAACACAAGTGTGCAGGTTACCTTAAGGGTAGACCGACACAACATACTCCTATTGAGTGTGTTTGAGCAAGCTACTAACACAAATCAAGCCTAAAGGCTTGATTTAATTTTTAACAAACAAAAATTAAGGAGAAAAATGCCCTGGTGCTGAGATGACTAGATTAAGCCCTAACTTTTTAGATTTTGAAAACTAACTTTTGAAAATGCTCTTCCTAATGATCATAAGTGAAAATGAAACTGACTCAAGCAAAATTAAGAGCTTACTTTGACTTTTGGTGGTCAAACAAGCTTAAACCAAACACCCCTTTAGAATGATGACAGAATTAAAAGAGCTTAAAAGATGCTAATCCATTTGACTAAACCTTGATACCAGACATTAGTGAGCTTATACAAAGCTTATGAAACATGATTAAACAGCTAAATAAGCCAAAATCTAAGATCTACAACTAATGCTACTTATATTTTTGGTTTTTATGAAATTTTTAGACAGAAATTGAAACTACTATGATCTAAAATAATTAAGCTAAAACAGATGATGAATAAGCACTAATTAACATTATTAAACTCAAATAAGCAGCTAGAAAACAGATAAGCACAATTAATAAGCAAATAAGCAATTCTAAGCTATTTAAGCAATTTTTAAGCTAAAAATTAAAGGACAAGAAAGTAAATAGAAAACTTACAAATGGCTTCAGCTTAACAGAAGCTAAGGCTCAATTGAGCTTAATCAACAGCTCTGGCTTATTAGAAATAAGCCAGTGATTGTCCATGAGAGCTCTTCCCTTTTTAGCTCTCCTTCCATTAGCTAAAATCCAATTAAGCAAAGGTGACAAGGTTATTAGCTGATTTTAAGAGTTAAGGTATGATTAAGGTAAGATTTGAGCTCAATTATTAGCTTAGAGACTAATAAGAGCTTATTCAGTGGCTTATGATATTTAGCTTATCATTTAATAGGAAAAGTAAGAGCTTATGAAAACAAAGAGCTTATGAGAGACTATTTAAAAACTGAATTTCATTAACATAAAACTTGATTACAATGCTTAAAAGGAAGAATTACAAAGTTTAAAGGAAATTTAAGCTAAAAATTGAAAATTAAGCTAAAACTAAAAGCTACTAACTACCTAGATGGTGAATGTGTGTGAAGTGTGAGCTATTTATAGCCAGTTGATGAAGATTCTAGGTTGCCTTGCATCACACGCTCCTTTGAATCCCCACCATTCAATCATTCAATCATTGGCAAATGATTAAGAGCCGTTGGATCTCTTTGTGGGATCACAC